>JAEQBH010002265.1:0-258205 GCA_016808115.1 Tetrastigma voinierianum | reverse complement strand
CCTTAGTAATGACAAAAGAAGGAAGAGTGCATGTGTTAAGCTCATGCAAAAGGAATGGTATTTTTAAGAAGTGTATGAGTAAGTAATGCCTTACCCTCAGTGTGAATGATTGAAACCCTACACAACAACCAGCTTGGGAGAATAAATGCCATACAGGACCAAGTTTCAGAAGAGTATCTATCCTATAATCACCCAAACTTCCACCAAAATCTAAGTGTTTATATGATCACAACAATAACCCCGCTAAACCGCTCCCAACCAAGCTACTACCAAATCCCAAAGACATCGACCAACTTAAATAAATCGTTTCACTTTTGTCATATTTTTATATTGTAGGATGTAATGTCGAGAAATCGACCACCAAAGTCCGTAGACCCGGTCCACCGATGACTCTAAACAACTAAGGCTTAGTGGCATCAAGTCATGAGGATCTTTCGACCACTAACTCCTAAGCCTTCACCCTAGACTCTCGAATGAATTCAACTCCAAAGACTCACAACTCGCTAAACCTCACCCATCCACCCATGTAATGAGCATTAAGTCAGGGCTCCTAACCACTGTTTAGGCACTAGACTTTAAAGACTTTCACAGAAACCCCTCTGACCGTCTCTGCTTAAAGGCAAGGGCGTCACGATTTTTCTTCTCTTTTCTTTTTCTTTTTCTTTTCTTTCGAAGACTTCTATCGCCTTCTTTCTGGGGAACCATAACCTTTACGTGGTCAATGAAACTAGTGGTAGGTTTCAGACAATATGAGTTATGCGTCAAGCTGGCGTAAAAACCGATAAATACAATGTGTGGCTAGCTAAAGGTGGAAGAAAAGATTAAATACCAGAGACTTCAATCGACCAACCACTAATCATGCATGGAACTAATCTAGCAACAATGGTATCGCGTTGTTTCAATTTCAACTCGCAGTGTTGTGCAAAACCACAAAAAATGGGGCAAAATCAAGGTAATTGAATTAAGAACCGAGTTGTTCGAAATGTATAATGTTATGTGTCACTAAATTTTCAGCTTTTCAAAATAGTTTTCTTTAAAAGAAGCAAAAGTAAGCCTACTAAACATAAACGGGCTTTGCCATACATGTGTGCAGAGACAAAAATGATATCTAAAGTATAAAAAATCACTTCCTTTACTAACTCTCCCCCCCAACCAAGTGTGCCATGGTAGTAGAGGAAGTGCTACCTCCACAGTTAGTAGCCGGTGAAGAGACGTCCTGCATGGACTCGGTGGCATGAGGTGTGCTTGAGGAGGATCAGAATCAAATGGGCAAATTTACGAGGACGTCAAGGGAGTCTCGCAAATGGAGGCCGAGGGGCACTCACCAGAGTAGGAGCCGAAAAACCGTCTGAGTAGTACTATGGGGAGACTGCAGGGAGACCTGTAACTTTGGATCTCGCATGAGGATGGCCCCGATTCGCTGTAATGGCGCCTTCTGTCCGAGCGCACAAAATTTCAAGGCGTAGTCATCATCCTGGTCCGGGCGAGGGTCGTACGGGCAAATGCAAATGTCACTGGGTCAGAAGGAGAACACGCGACCACATCCATGATGGTCGGAAGTCCCGGTGGAAATAAAGTGATATACCGCGGCGCGGTGGAGGCTCGCCATAGCAATCGTCCCGTGGCAGATCAAAGTGCGGCCCTAAAAGAATCGAGTCGCGCACGCACCTGAGGAGAGATGCTCTGATTCAAGGGTGTCGGTTCGAGGCTCCCCCAATATGCTCCACCGGAGGGGGGTCGGCCGACAGTGCCCAAAAAGTGCTATTTCGAACCCTATTTTTAATGCGCTTTGAGCCATTGTGTACTAATTGTCAGAATTAACCCAATTTACATATTAAGGTCCCTGTTCTAATGATCACATTTGCGGGTAAATTTTGCGCTATGAGCTAATCACGCCAATATCATTTAGTCGATCCAAATATGAAGAATTAAAGTCAAACTCAACATCATAGATCGTAGACTAAAGGAAAGAAGAGAAGAAAATAAGAAAATGAAGCCAGAAGAAAATGGAAGAGAAGTGTACAGAACAAGGGGCCACCGGGAATAAGAACATAGTGAGAAACTCGACTTTTCGCCAGTTACTTAAAATCATCGGTGGATAATGAAACTCACTCGCTTATCTCTGTGAATTTCGCTAGCTAGCGAAATGTCACTATTCCTAATAAATTATGCATTACATCACAAGAATTCAAGTTAATAAATTTCATTAATAGCTTAAATTGCCACGCTTAGCTTAAAATTCATGATTGGGCTATCTCTTAGTGATTTCGCTACCTAGCTTAAAATTTCAGCCTTAGCGAAATCCACCACTTGTCATGTTTTTTTGTAATTAATGCCAACCGACTTCAATTCTTGGTGTATTACTCTTCGTCTTTAACTTAGCCAAATTGTTAGGTTTTCTTTGTATTTTCAATACTGGGTTGGCTATATAAGCCACCTTATAAGTTTGTAACCTAACTTTAATCTTTCAGAAATATCTCGCGCAACTTTCATTTTCTTTTCGCTTTCTCTTCTCTCTCCTCTTTCTCTCCTTTCGTTGGTGCCAAACACCCTCCAAGGATGACAACTCGAGGATGAGCTTGCCAAAACCACTTCCTTCTTGAAGTAAAAGGTCGCTGGGGTGAGATCTTTAGTTGTCAGGTCTCCGCTTTCATGCAAAGAGTTTGTCATTTTGGTTCCCAACCAACTCTAGTTTTTAGCTTTTTTGATTGCTTTCTAGCTAATACTGCAAGCTTTTGTGGTTTAGTGTATTCTTAGCTTTGTATATTAATTAATATCCATTAGTTGCCCTTACGAGCCACTCCAGGTAGGTTAAGGGGTTGTGGTTTCAAACTGATAGCTGCATAACATCAATGTTATTATCTCGCTAATACTCTCCATGCTTTAGAATCCAAAGGCATATTGGAGCTGAGATAAAATCAGGGTTCTTTAGATGGTCTTTACGAGCCTCTAAAATGATATTTATATGTTAGTGTTTCTCAAATTGGGGTCAGATAGCATTTAATGTTATTGATTCGCCAATACTCTCCATGCTTAGATACAAAGGTATAATTAGTGATATGTAATCGCTGTTTCTGGGATGGTCTTTACGAAAAAACAGATGATATCAATGTTAGGTTTCAACAAAGAAGGGGCCATAACCGCATGCCACCAGGACACCAAATGGGGAGTTTGCTCTGCGGTGAGGCCTGTCAGTTAAACATAGATCCTGCTATGCCACGGACTATGTGTCGCTTGTCATAACGAGGAAATTAACCTCGGGACCCTCTCAAGCATAGCTCCAGACCTAAACCTAGTGGCCCAATGCTTCAAGGAGTTCTTCTTATTTTTCTTCATTTTATTTTCGCTGCAAACCATCCACTTCCCTGCTTTTAACTAAACCCCAAAATCCAAATTTAATTCACCGGGCTTTGATTTCACTCAAATCATTTGTACGAAGAAAACCCATCCCCGTGTTCGACTTAGACCGCTATATCATAAAGAAATACTCATGGCAAAGGGAGGAGTATAGGATATAATTGTTGATTCATTGCCCTACCGTGGCACGAATCAAACAAAGGCGCCGTTGCCGGATGGTGCCTAATGCAAGTGAAGAGCTCATGGAACACTACATCCTCATCACATGTCTCGTGAATTTCCTTATCATTTTGCGCCTGTTTTTCTAGTTTTATTTCAATCGTTAAAAAAAAAAAAAAAAAAAAACTGGCCAGATCGTTTCGTGTTGTTTTTGTAGGTTCTATTTCAACTCAAGTAGATTGCATTTTCCAAAGTTGGTTTGAATTGAGAGAAAATTGAACTCTATATGGAGAGCAATACAATGGGAGGGTAACCCTAGAGCTTACATGACAACGAGGGACTATAGGAACCTTCCATGGCAAAGGTCGCAACCTCTAGAGAAATCCAAACCCATATAGGTCTGGCGAGGGAATACAGAGACCAATGGATGAGTGCAATCCGCTCATAATGTTCCCCAACTTATATACCTCCCGCTCCACATTTTACCTCAACTTCCCAAAGAGCAACAACTACCACCCTTATCCTCAACAAGCCATCCCGACCTGCTAAACAAGTGGGACAATTTCCCATAGAGGAGCAGCAGTGAATCACCCAGCCAATCAAGAAATCGAGACTGAGAGCTCAACAAGGAATCGATGAGTTCCAGTGAAATTGATCAAAAATCGACATCCGGCCAGAATCCATCTAAAGCTCACCAATCAAATTGCTCAAGAAGAGGAAGAGAGTCCAGCAAGAGAGGTGTCTGAAACAACACATGAGAGCCAGAACATGTTAAACACAAATGCTCTGTGTAGTGTCTTGATCCCAAACAGTCCAAAATGCCAACTGCCAAGAGAAGAAGATAACCTCCCTGTTTGACTCAGAATAGAAGAACACAGAATACTCACTCGCCTCATCATCTACTTACACGCTTTACCCAGACTCATAATCCCAACCCAAAACACTCCATCGCCAATGCTCAAAGCACCTATAGCCCACCGCAAAGCGTACATACCGCCCACACCTACGTAAAATCAAAACCAAGAAAAGACCAAGCCCCAAGGGTAAGTCCAACTCCATCACCGCACATGCGTAACTTCAAGAGATTAAGGGTCTCGTACATAAGCTCGCACTTCATATCAAAGGCACAAGCAAATCGCCATATACCAGATGGCATAAGGGTCAAGTTCTAAAAGTGTCTGCCTGGGAGCACTTACCTAGACATTTCTAAGTTCCCCCACTTTTGTTTTTAATTTGTCTTGTTTAGTTTTACTTATCGTATTTTATTTTGGATTTCTATAATTTTTCTTTATTTTTTCTAATTTTTAGTTAATTTATGTTTTGATTACTTTACTCTTCCTGGGTAATTTTTCAGACACTTTTTGTGCTTTTGCGCAAATTTTGAAGATGTATTGAAAATCAAAGTTTATTGCAAGGTGGATTTTTCGTAATTTTAGTTTAAAATTTAATTCTAATAAATGTGAAATTTTCACAGTGGGATGAAATTTTCAATATGTTGAATAAATTTCGCTAGCTTAACGAAAATTCAGAGAAGCGAAATAGAAAATTTCTTAGAACAAAGGTTTCAAATAAATTCCATGTTTTAGCTAAAATCCTAGCGAAATAAACAAAGCCTCCGCCATGACAAAGCTAGCCAAGACAAGTAATTCCACTTGTTTTTTTATTATTTTATTTTATTTTACTTTATTTTATATTAAAAAAAAATCAAAAACTGCTTGTTCATATATATATTATTTTTATTTCAAAAAAAAAAAATTATTATTATTGTTTTTATTTATGTATATATATATATAAAAAAATTTTATTCTAAAAAAAAAAATTTAAATTTAAAAAATATATATAAAAAAAAAGTAAAAAAATCGCTTTATATATATATATATATATATATATATATATATATATATATATATATATATATATTATTATTTTTATTTATTGCTTTTATTTTATTTGATTTTAAAAAAAAAAAATCAAAAAATTCGCTATTGGGACATAATAAATTTTCGCATCCTTACTGAACGCCACTTCGCTAAATTAGCGAAATTTCGGCTACCAATAAAATTCTCACAATAAAATTTTCGCTACGCCTACGTCACTCCAATTGTTTCGCCATAACTTGATCCAACCCGCTTTAGGCGTTCTTGGTACCGCTGGTTTAGAGATGTAGAATCCAAATACGTCCGTAGTTAACATTTTGAGATTATTATGAAAGTGTAATTTTTAAAATGCTCCAACCGGTCACTTTTTCCTCTCTTTTCTTCTCCCAACTTGTTTATCTGGCCCAAACGGAGTGAATATGTCGATGGAAAGCTTGTGAAGTTTCCTATCCAGCAATGATCACATCTCATCATGAGGTGGTAACACTTCCTTCCTCTAATTTTCCATTCCGAGCCCCATTTCGACACCGAGATGCTCGTCAGAGCAGAAAAGGAAGTGGATTTGTATTTATGTTTTGTTATTATTTTGTGCAAGCCCATTTTAGATGTTTAGTGGCTTGTCAGTCCCCTCTTTCTATAAAGTTGTTATAATTTTTTACAAATTACTTTTTCAAAATTTCCAGTCTGCTTTTAAAACAAAATTTTTGCGGGTTTTGCCTAACCCGTGGTTTGGAAATATTGGAAGCTTTGTCCAATTCTATTGATGTTAGATTGGTTCCATGCTTAGTCGAGTGAATGATTAGCTGAATTCTTATTGATTCTCGACCTTTTCTTCCACCTTAGCTAACCACACAAAGCACATTAGGATTTCAATGATAGCCGAAAACTCGTGCACCTCCTTAATTCGTACAACCTACCCTAGTTTCATCGACCGCCTTTAATAAAGTTAAGGACCCCCGTGGAAAAGAAAAAGAAGAAAAGAAAAAGAAATGAAAAAGAAAGAAAAGAGAAAAGAAAAGAATAAAAAATTGCAATGCTTTGCCTTGAAACCTGAGCACAATCCGAGGGGTATACGGTATGAAAGCTTTAAAGCTCCGTGCAGGTCTCTGGGAACCTTCACTGTGGAGTCACCACTTAGTGTTCGCTTACATAGTGGATGGGTGAGTTTAGCAAGTTGTAGGTGCTGAGTCTCAACCATTCAAGTCCGGTGAAACCTCGAAGAGCTTCAGGTTGAAAGATCCTATGACTCAGCCCTAAGCCCACTGTCAGGGGAGTCACCTGCATCCCCGCTATACGGACTGGTGAGGTCGATTCCTCAAGACAGACCCTACAACACAAAAAAGAATCGTGGGAATAAGAGGTGGGTCCTGATCTATTTAGGTTGGTTAGTTTATTAGGTCGTAGTATCTAGGTTTGGGGGAGTATAATGATGCTTATTATCGAGAGTCGATAAACAAACACTTAGATTTTCGTGGGAAGTTTCGTTGATTCAATCGAGATGGAGACTCTTTTGATGTACTCAATTTTGTATGGTATTCATTCTCTCATGATAGTTATTTGGACATCATTGATGATTCTTACTTAGGTTAGGCATTACTTTTCACAACCTTTTGAACTACAACCTTTTGCACATATAATTTTGTTATCTGTATGCTCTTTCTTTCTTTCTTTCAATAAGTTAAGGACCAGCGCAATGTGTAGGTCGGGGGTGTGATTAGTGCCCAAAAGTGCTATTTCAACCCTATTTTTAATAGGTTTTGAGCTTTTTTGTGTACCAATTTGTCAGAATTAACCTACCCTACATATTAAGGTCCCTATTATTCTAATGATCACATTTGCGGGCAAATTTTGCGCTATGAGCTAATCACGCCAACATTGTCGAGTCGATCCAAATATGAAGAATTAGTCAAACTCAACATCATAGATCGTGAGACTAGAAGGAAAGAAAGAAGAAAATAGAAGAAAATGAAGCTGTGAAGAAAATGGAAGAGTATACAGGAATAAAGGGGCTAACGGAACAAGTAAATCATAGAGAAACCCTGATTCTCGCTAGGCTGGGCTAAATTATCGTGGACAGCCAATTTCACCCCGCTATCTCTCGTGAATTTCCCGCTACCAGCTTAAATGTCACTATTCCTAGCTTAAATTATGCATTTTCGCTACACAAGAATTTCGTTGTTAGCGAAATTTCACTAGCGAAATTGCCACTGCTTAGCTTAAAATTCATGATTTCGCTTATCTTCGTGATTTCGCCACTCAGCGAAAATTTTCGAGCCTTAGCTTAAATCCACGTCTTGTCATGCTTTTGTACTAATGCCAACCGACTTCAATTTTGGGTATTACTTGGCCCTTAACTTAGCCAGTCTGTTAGGCTTTCTTGTATTTTCAATACCAGTTGGCTATATAAGCCACCTTATGTTTGTAACTTAACTTTAATCTTTCAAGAAATATCTCGCGCAGCCTTATTTTCTTTTCGCTTCTTCTCTCTCCTCTCTTTCTCTCTCCCTTTCGTTGCCAAACACCCTCCAAGGATGACAATTGGGAGGACGAGCGCTTAAAACCACTTCCTTCTCAAGTAAAAGGTCGCCTGGGGTGAGATCTTTAGGTTGTTTCGTATATGGTCTCCCCCCGTTTCATGCAGGTTTTGTCATTTTTGGTTCCCAAATCTTCAACTCTAGGTTTTTAGCTTGACATTTCTAGCAATACTGCAAGCTTTTGTGGTTTAGTGTATTCTAGCTTTAGATACACTAATATCCATTAGTCGCTCTTTACGAGCCACCGAGGTAAAGCAGTGTTGTTTCAACCGATAGTCGCATAACATCAATGTTATCGATCACAATACTTCCATGCGCTTTAGAATCCAAAGGCATATTTGAGCGAGAGATGTACCGTGGTTCTTTGTACGGGTTCTTACGAGCCTCTAAATGATATTTATATGTTAGTGTTTCTCAAATTGTGGTTGCATAGCATTTAATGCTATGATTCGCCAATACTTCCATGCTTTAGGATACAAAGCAGATAATTAGTGATAGATGTACTCGTTGTTCCCAGATGGTCTCTACGAGCCTCCGAGATGATATTGAATGTTTTTTCAAATGTAGTGGGCCATAACTCGCATGCTACCTCGTATTGACTCAAATAGGAGTTGTTTCATGGGGTGAGGTTTGCAGCAACATGCATCCCAAGTATGCTACGGACTATAGGTCGCCATTATAACGCGAGGAAATTAACCTGGGACCTCTCACTAGCCTAGACTCCAAACCCAGTGCCCAATGCTCAAGGAGTTCTTTTTCTTATTTTTCTTCATTTTATTTTCAGTTGCAAACCATCCACTTCCCTGTTTTTAACCAAACCCCAAAATCCAAATTTAATTCACCAGTTTTGATTTCACTCAAATCATTCAGACGAAGAAACTCATTTCCTCAGCCGAATCTCAGACCGCTATAATCGGCAGCAGCTCGACCACTGGTAGCAGGAGGAGTATAGACAGGGGCACCATGGATTCACACCCCACCGCGTGGCACGAATCAAATGCCCTCGAAGGAATACTCCAAGATCCTACCGTCCTACGTCCCGATGTGACGCCAAACCTCGGGGTCCGTTGACAACCGTCAACTCACAACATTCGTGGATGCTCCGTAACCCAATACCACTCATGAAAATCGGGCAGAGTCTCATTTGTACGAGGAGCTCTACCCAAGGTACTAACCTTTCCCAATAAGTTTACAATGACCACACAAGGTCCACATGCGAGTAAAATAATAGCCACTTGGGCCCCTGCATCAATACTCACAAAATATATCCCAACTAAATATCTTACATGGTTCAAGAGTTAACACATTACTCTTAATACAACATATATTAAAATTCATAGTTCTAATATATGCTATATAATATCAAAGCCATAAGTCTACTTCTAACACGCTACCCAAGTGAGTGCCGCTTCGATCGCTCCCTATACCCGAAATGGTGATCCCCATTGTGGTGAGCAAAGCCCAAGAGATAATTTACTACATGGGTTACTCTCACCTAAGTGCATGCATGGCAACAATCATATCTGCCACCCTCTACGAACCTACTCGAATGCCTACACGCCCAATCCTATGTCCCGAGTCCTCATCGACTTCACACATGCCTAAGCCAATATGCTAGAAAATACGCTTTCACAACAAAAGTTTTTTGTTCTTGAAAACCACATCGAAGCTCTTAAGAAAATATCTGACTACCCTCCGAGGCGAATTGCCGGATAACTCTCCAAAATGTCATGGTCCCTATCCGCGGATCTGGCTTGGACGTCCCTACAAGGCAATTCTTCTAAAATCTTCCGTCTAAATTCATTCACAAACATTTTCGCTTTTTGTTTCACTCTATGTCATGCACTCACCCTAATATTCTGGGGTGGTGCCACAGTTGCATATGGAATGCATGATGCCAATTTTCAACACATTCATGCTAATATATTCACATGCATATATATTAACATAATTAAATCACATAAAACATGTTATGCAAATTCACAATCACTTACACCAAAAATTAAATTACTGGCTAATTAACAAACACGAGCAATTCATTTTGAATCACTCAACCAAAACACATTTTCACACCAAAAATTTTCAGGTCACTATTCATGTGAAGAAACCCTGTTACCGCTCACGACCACACAAATAGGAATTCTCTCCAATTCTACTCAAAGCTTTCGAGACTCGACTTACTTCGCCAAAACAAGCCTCTAACATTCCTAACCATTTATGCTGGCTCTTAGCCAAAGATTAACGCAAAGTAGGAAAAGATCCTCACCTCTTGAGTCATGAACTCCACCAAATCTGTCCACGCATAGCCCTCGCCGCGTATAACGACTTTGCTTCTCGTCCGTCAAAACCGACATCCGATCGACCAAAAACCTGCAGGCGAGCCCCTCTCTCTAAAACTCAAATGTCCAACCATCGTGATCTCTCTTCATCCTACACGCTTTTGGCTTTTCAATTCCGGTAAAGACAACCATTCATCGCTTTGTCCTATCCTCATTAACATTTGTTCCCAATCTCCCATCATGTCCCTTCTTCTAGATTTTGACACTTCGCACTATTCAGGGCCATCCATTTCATCCTCTCTCTAATCTTGCAATATGTCACAAGAGTACATGTCAGATGACTTTTCCACCATCACATGTTCTCAAATCGCTTTACTCAAGATCCGACACGCTGCCCGAAAAACGTGAATGCCCGACTGCCTCGAAATTCACTGAAATTCGACGTGGTAGCTAGATTTCCTCGCGAGACGATTCCAACGGTGAAATCCGCTTTCATCATCCGGGAAGATCTAGAAAATTTTCAGATTTTTACCAAACTAATATTTTCAGCCTTACGTAAAATCGAATTTTCTCGTCTTACATTTCCTCCTCCTTAAAAAGAATTCGCTCTCGAAATTCGACAATCACAACAACTCACATGCATATGCAAATAAGGCAATATACCATGTATAAATCCAGTCATTTAAGTATTAAATGACTAAACCATGTACTTTCATCCCTAAACAAGAAGGGATAGTGGCCCGTGACATCCTCGCTTCCCACGTCGACTCCTCCACTCCACTCTGTCGCTACAAGACCTCACTAGCCTCACGATCTTGCATCGCAGTGGTCCTGAATTCCATTATCCACAACGCACACCGGTCCTTCTCGAAGGTCCCATCTCGTGTCAACCTCAATCTCTCCCCAATCCACTACATGAGTCGGATCTGAGCCGCACCTTCTGAGCATGGAAATGTGAAAAACCTCGACACCGACATGCCGGGCAAGAAGCCAACCTGGGCACATAATGCCTACCCTCCTCGGTATCTCAAAGGGTCCAATGAACCTAGACGATACCTTTCCCTCGTCACGAACCCCACCACTCCTCTCTGGGGGTGCATTACCTTCAAGAAGACATGATCCCTAACCCGAACTCCCAAGTGGTCAACGTCGCACATCGGCAAAGCTCTTTTCGCACCTCCGCCATGGTAAGACGTTGTCGCATTACGCTCACCCTCGCAGGTGTCTTATAATCGATCGTGGACTCAAGATGGAGCTCTCTCCACTTCTATCCAACATATCTGATCCGTACGGCCTCCCATACAATGCCTCATGGTGCCATCTCGTATACTCCGCTCGATAATCGTTGTTGTGGGCGAATTCCACTAAGGGAAAATGTTCTTCCCAGCTACCCTTATGATCCAAGACGCATGCTCGTAGCATGTCCTCTAACACCTGTATATAATCCACACAAAATGTAACCTTATACAACCCCCTCGGCTGTGTGTAAACGCCGACCTCCCAAGGTCACACCACCGACAATCCAATGGATCATTAACCCAATCCATGTCATGAATGACATCCATGTGTCGAGCCCTCACGGCCACCACACCCAATGCAATTTCAAAAGTAGTATCCAAATCGAGTCACTCCCGACTTATCACTTAACTCTAAGTTCACGTGATAACTCGACCGCGTGTTTCGTCTCGAGTCACCTCCCGACTTATCACTTAACTCTAAGTCTACGTGATAACTCGACTGTGTTTTCATCTCGAGTCACCTCGACTCTATCACTCAACTCTAAGTCTACGTGATAACTCGATCGTGTGTTCGAGTCACCCCGACCCTAATACTCGAATTCTAACACTCAACTCTAAGTCTACGTGATAACCATAACGCAGGTTTATCCGAGTCACTCCTCGACTTATCACCACTCTAAGTCTTCGTGATAACATGACCATGCGTTTTCATCCCCAACGTAACCTTTCTAATCTACATCAGAGCCTCTACATCCACACGTAATTTCCTTGACATTCCACGGTCCCTACAATCCACGGCTTGATATCTCTATGTCTCTTACACCCACGTAAATTCAGATTTCCACTGGGTCTCACACCCACACAAGAGATTTCTTGATAACTCCACCTGCCCTACACTCAATAATGCAATTTCGATATCTCCACGGCCCTTACACCCATACGTAAATTCTCGACTTCTCCACTGGGTCTCTCGCACCCACACACTCCGGATAACCCTCGTCTCTTACACCCACACGTAACTCGATAGCTCCTGTCTCTTACACCAATAATAAATTTAGGATGGCCCCTGTCTCTTACACCCACATAGAAATTCTGATATTAGCTCCCCGGATCCTTACACTCATTACGTAGCTCGATGGCTCCCCTGTCTCTTACACCCACACGTAAATTCAGATAGCTCCTGCCCTACACCCACATAGAAATTCGGATATCTCCTGCCCTTACACCCACATGTGATCTTCTTGATACTACCGCGTAGTCTCCTTCAATTCTAACCTGTGGCTTCTTCACCCGAGGGATTAACTACCCGCTCTCGGGGCTTTCGCCCAACACACACACTACTCTTCATTTCCGATTTAAACTATGAGGCCTCACGACGAGTCCCAAAGACAAACCCAACCCACACTCACCAAGAGTGGTGAATGTCCATACCGTGCACATGAACGCAATGATGCCATACTATGACACCCCAATCCCGAGGGTCCACCATGAGCGTGACCAAGATCTAACCCATATCCCACCTTATCAGTCAACTCACCCCACATCCTAAAGAAAGAACATCTACACTTGGTTTAAAGGCCTCAACCTCTAAGCCCAAACCTATCACACAAGATGGCCACGAACATGATGCATTAGGAAACAAATGCGTATAAACGATTCAGAGATCATTTCTTCACTCTCTCTCTCTCCTCCTTCTGTTCACTTTTATCATATATTTGTTTATATTTGTTATTTCATTTATTTTTATATTTCATTTCTTTTTCTCTCTCTTCTTCTTCCCTCTCTCCTTCCTCTCATCTGCACATACATCATTTCTTCACTACTACATCTCTCCCCTCCTCCTGGGCGATCCTGATGCTCGCCTCAGACCATGAGACCTCCGCTCCTAGGACAATCTCGCTTATATGCCCAGTCAAGGCAATGAACATCGTCATTCGCCTGGGCCGACCTAAACTCCGCCTAACAAATCTCCGTGGCCGAATTCGACCTACGCTCCACTCCCGCCTATGTGACCCGCTCATACTCTTGTGTGCTGATGTGGCACCCCTAACCGACACCGGGTTCCCCCGATCCATATTAGGGGTGGAGGAAACAACCGGTCCTCTCCTCGTCCTACTGATCGGGATCGTGTTTGTCTCTAAAACCTCGGGATCCCCGTTTCCTGGTAATCCTCCTCATACGCCCGGAAGCCGCCAGTGTTGGAAACATAACATCTGCCCCGCCCGTGTGGCAACCTCATTGCCTCGCCCGGAGCACCGGGGCTCGAACTTTTGAGAACCAGGTTTCCGCTTCTTTCCGAACCAAGAAGGTTGATCTCCCTTCCTCTTAAGCATTCAAAGACCCATAATCTCCGGATGCCTCGCATAACATCTACCTCTCCCTCTGGTCAGTCATCTCGACTTATGTGAGTCCACTCCTCCCCAACCACTGGAGGATGATGTACTTAACCACTGAGGTCGTTCGACCCGCCCGGCTCACTCATTGCACATGCCCGTGTGATACGGCGACCCGCAATCCCTACGCCCCACAGCGCTTCAAGTCGTCAAAAGTCGATGGTGCCTGACCAATACCTCGTGGATGACCCCTACTGCCCTCGCTTCGACTAGCCATCTACACATGTCAATGGTAAGTTGTACCAATGCGCATCTCTAAGGCATAAACACAAACTCAGACACTATTCATATACAAAAATATTCCATACACAATGTCCTCGGCAATTAGGAAATGCAAGACAATAAATTTCCACATATCAAATCAAATCAACAACAAAATTTTATTTGGGGAATCTCATTTTTTAAAGATTTTATTTCATTTGGATTTGGATTTCTTGATTTGATTTGATTTACTATTTTATTATTATTTTTTAATTTTTCCAACTAATGAAACCACCCAAAATATACATATATATATTTTCATTTTCCATAACCTAAATAAATTTATTGGAAATTTATTTTATCCATTTTTTTTCTTCCCAGCTTTACACACGAAGACTCAGAAATTTTTTTTTCACATCATCTTTTTTTTCGCTAATTATGGATTATTTGCCCAAAATTTCAACAATCATTCTCACACTAAACCCTAGTGTTCAACATTTTATTTCTTTTCCTATGTGCTAAACACTAAGCACACATTCCACATAATACATACAACATATGATCACACTATCACATAACATACAACTCATGTTATACACACCATCACACATCAAACACCATGCATGCAGTGGTCTAATCTTGTCCTGTGACTTCCTAAGTAATCACATACCTAAACTCTAACATCGAACTGTACCAAGCTGTGATATTCTTATACCTCAATGACCATGGCCTAAGCCCAATCCCTAGGTTTTCATATACCTAAGTTCTACACTCTAAGATCGTGGCCTAAACCCAAGTCCCCCAAGCCCTAGGTACTCGTGTACCTAACTTATTGACACTAAGCTCTACACCCATCGAGCTCCCAAGGTAATCGTCATTTTACTTCTCGATACCAAGTCGCTGCTTCAGATAGGACTAAAACTTATGGATACCAAACCCAGCCCCTAGGGTAATCGCTTACCTAAGCTCTAATACCAAGCCGTGACGCCTAAACCCGATCCGACAACCCGTTAACCTATTTAAATATTCGTGGATATCGTAACCCGACACCAATTTCATGAAAATCAAAGTGTAATCTCCTTGTACGGATCACCCAAGGTACAAACCTGTCCCAACAAGTTTACAATGACCACACAAGGTCCACATGCGAGTAAAATAATGGCCACTTGGGCCCCTGCATCAATACTCACAAAATATATCCCAACCAAATATCTTACATGGTTCAAGAGTTAACACATTACTCTTAATACAACATATATTAAAAATGATAGAGTTCTAATACATGTTATACAACAATATCAAAGCCACAAGCTCGCTTTCTAACACGTCACTTCAAAGGAGCCGCCTTCCGATCGCTCCCTGCACCGTAATGGTGATCCGACGCATGAGCAAAGCCAAGATACCTCTGCTAATGGCTACTCCCCACCCAAGTGCACATGTATTGCAACAATCACATTCAAGCAATTTCAAGGAACCTACTGAATGTTCACATGCCCAATCCCATGTCCTAAGTCCTCACCCCGACTTCTCACACATGCCTAAGCCAATATGCGAGAAAATGCGCTTTTCACAACAAAAAAGTTTTTTGTTCTGAAACTTACTACCGAGTTTCAGTAAAATTTATTGGACTACCCTCCGAGGCGAATCTGTTGGATAACTCTAACAGCCATGGTTCTCATCCTGGCGATCTATCGGACGGCCCCTCCAAGGCAATTCTTCTAAAAATCTTCCGTCGAAATTCCTTCTACAAACGTTTTCATTTTTGTTTACTCATGTCATGCATTCACTCCTAATATTCTGGGGTGCCCCAAGGCATATGGAATGCATGATGCCAATTCCAACACATTCATGCTAATATATCTACATGCATATATTAACATACTAAATCACATAAAACATGTTATGTAAATTCATAATCAATTACACCAAATATTAGCTCATACGGGCTAATTAACAAACACCGTTAACGCCTTGGAATCACTCAACCAAACATTTTCACAACAAAAAATTTTGTGTCATCATTCACGCGGAACAATGAAACCCTGCCATCGCTCACGATCACACAAATAGGAATTTTCTCCACTCCTGGCTTCAAAGCTGAGACCAATTTACCACTAAAAACAAGCCTCGTAATATTCCTAATCCATTTACATGGCTTCCAGCTTTCAAAGATTAACGCAAAGTAGGAAAAGATCCCCTACCGTGGAGTTGTCTAACTCCACCAAATCTGTCCACGCGTAGTCTCACCGCGTAATCCACTTCGCTTCGCTCCTCCGTCGAAACCGACTGGTCCGATCGACCGAAACCTGTATATATGAGCCCTCTCTCTCTCTAAAAACTCAAAATGTTCAGCTACTCGCATCTCTCTCATCCCGCACTGCTGCTTCTTCTTCTCTTTACCTGGTGGCTAACTATTCATTGTTTTGTCTTATCTCCTTAACATTTAATTTAATTCCCATCATGTCCCTTCTTCTAGATTTTTGACACTTGGCACTATCTAGGCCATCCATTTCATCCTCTCTCTAATCTTGCAACATGTGTCACAAGAGTACATGTAATAGGTGACTTTTGCCACGTCACATGTCTCTCAAAAACCGTTTTACTAGCACCACACCTGGACATTAAAACATGAAATTCTTGGTCATCTAATTCACGAATTTGGATTTGCAGCTAGATATCGCGAGACGATTCCAATGGTGAAATTGCTTTCGTCAACTGAGATTCAGAAAATTTTCAGATTTGAAAATCGGAATTACAATTTTCCATTTTTCAAAATTGGAATATTCTCGTCTTGCTAATCGAGGCTGGCGTGAAAAGAGCTTAAGAGCAGCCGCCACCAATCGACGCAGAAGGGATGCCCTCACACACGACGACGCCCACCCAGTTCACAGAAGCCGATATGTTTAAGCACTGCATGTGAGTCTCTGAATAAGAAAGAGGTGTGACCCGCCGAGGTGCATTTCGCACAGACCCGTCCTCAAATGGAACAAGGAAGTCATAATAAGCTTCGCTGATCGAACCGTGGCCTCCGAGACGCGTATATAGGGCTCCAAGATAACTCATCTCCCTACGAACCGGGACAGTTTGAGCGAAAGATTAGAACTGCAGAATGATCTACAAGAAGCATACGCGCGAAAGCCGCCTCTCCCCGGTCGTATCTGCCTGGCTAGTGTCCCCTGAAGAAGCACTTCACCATCTCCCGGGCGTGGACGCCAGGCCACCGCCTATAAGCGGTCGAGTCAAGGAGGACCAACCCAGATTGAACGTAGCTGATGTCAAGGCCTTAAGTATCCCCCGGCCACCGTCATGGAGAGGTTGTCCCAAGAGCAATTTAGTCAGATCTTCAAAGACCTGGATGTCATCACGTGGTAGAACTCATGACCACCCAGTGGTAGAAAAACCGACGAGGTCATGAATCCGCCCAGGGAGGTTCCCACTTAGGAGCACGAGTCCCCAGCTCTGTGTCTTTTAAAGGACAAGAAGATCATAATAACCTCATCATGTGTCCCTCCCACGCAATCGCATTCCCTGGTCAGGTCGCAGCCGAAGAGTGGTCACGGATGACAGGCCGGGGACAGTCCGCAGGAGGCTCCAATGTGTCTCCGACCGGTGGCGATTGTGGTTCCCGAGGCCAGAATCGAGGACCTCCTGCTCAGGTCCCGGCCCTCTGCATTGTGGACCTCCGGGACGGCTTCTATGATAACGCACAGGCGGAGCGGGCCAACCCGCGTGGTATCTCCTGGCAAAATGAGCGCCAGGAGAATGGGAGGCGTGTGCAAAAGAGGATGAACGCAAAGATCGCTCGAGCCAGAGGGCAAAGAATCGAGGCGCTAAGGTGATTTGGCATGGCAATAATGAGGCTCACACATTGAGTACTGGTTTGAGCCAATAGGGGGAGGGGAGGAACGGCGCACCCGGGGCCGGAAAGCGCATCCTCCGTGGGTCTTCACCATGCTAGCATGTTAAGGAGAAGAAAGGGGGAGGGGGCTTCAGAAAATGGAAACAGAAGTGAAATGAAAAGGAAAGACGTAAAAGTGGCTTTATATAGTGAGAGTGTGTGTGGGGAGTAAATGTAAGTTTTGGCCAATTAATGGCCTTAAATTCCTATTAAATGGTCAGGTTCAAAAGAAAGGAAATTAATGGCTAAAGTAGAAACTAAGGGCTCAGAAAGAAACTAAAATGAAAACGCTGGGAGATGAATAAGGCGATTCGCGACTTTCAGGTCGAATTTTGCAACCTCGCGAATTCTATTACAAGCTGCGAAAATTTCAGAATTCGAAAATTTCTAGGCAGAATAAGAACACCCAGCCTACTGCAACACCTACAAAACAAAAGACTAAAAATTGTGAGAAAACAAACTTATAAATGAGAAAAAATTTCAAAAGAAATGAGTAAAAGCAAGTGGAATCAAGAAAATCTCTAAAAACAAGAATTGGAAAAGAAGAAACCAATCAAGAACAAAATTTGTGGGCTTCCGAGATACCGTAGAAGCAACTTCCTGTAGCATCGTTTTTAGTAATCATGGATGGTCAAGGAGGGGGATCTCCCTCCTTGTCGCTGAGCGTTGTATCAGACATGGCTTCAAATTATCCCATTAACTCGAATACTGTAGTCTTCGACTGGAACAGTCCACCTAATTCATCGACGAATTCTCGATGGTGAATGGGCTACCATCTCGATTTACCGTTTCGCAAAGAGGTGGATCTTGAGTCATGTAGCAACACTGGTCTCCTTGTTTGAAAATGTTTAGCCAGCTATTAGTTGATCATGCCACCTCTCATCTTATCTTAAATTTTGAGTTGAAGTAGCATCATTCCTCAATTTAAATTGCCGATATCAAGGAGCCTCGCTGAGACCAGCCTCCGCCCATATCCATGTTCAATTTCTTCATCGCCTAACATGCCTTATACTCACCTCCACAGTGGACATTGGCCATAAACTAAGCGATAAGGAGACATGCCCGCAACGGTTCCTATAGGCCAGTTCCCATATGCCCATAAAGAGTCCAAGACTGAGAGACCAATCTTTCTGCTAGAGTTCACCACTTTCATCGCATTGTCTCGATCTCTCTATCAAGGAGCTCAACCCGGCCACTGGTCTGAGGGTGGTATGGGGTGGCTACTTTATGCTTGACACCATACTTAGTGAGGAGTCTCTCAAAAGGTTTGTTATAGAAATGCGAACCTCCATCAATAATTATGGCTTTGGGGACCCCAAATGTAAACCCCTAGTTTCGATCTATAACCTCTTAGTGTTAAAAGATGGATTAGAGAGGTAAAATAAATCTCTACATTAGATTAAGTGATTTTCATGGCGTTAGAGAATTATCAATTTAAGGTTGACGACGAAATTAGTCAACTATAAAATTTTAAGTAACATTACAATAGAATCAAGTTAGTGTTAAGCCAAATCGATTCATCGATTCGTGAACGCCCATTCTAGTTTCAAAACAACTAAATTAGAAGAAAGATCAATGAAGAGTGAAATAATTCATCCATGATAAGAGACACAAAGAAAATAAAAGTTTGAGTGCACGATTAGTTAAAAATCTTCTACATTATTTAAAATTGTGAGTAATGGACAAACCATTGTTATTTAAATAAAGAGATTGATGACAACTGCACAAGTCGTTTATACAAGAAAATGCGTTTTTACCATAAAAAATCAAACAAAAAACAAAAAAGATTCGTATAAAATAAGGAGGAGAGAAATGATGGTCAAACAAGCTAAACATGAGACTTAAGTGCCATTTTCATGAAGGCTAATCATATATATTGAACATTTAGCAAGATTCTCAACAAGAAAAGATGAAAATAGGTGAGAAATAAAGAAGAAAACAACAACCGCTGTAGAATAAACAAACTAAGCAAGAGCAAAAGAAAAGAGAAATAGAGGAAGTCAAAGTAAAATTTAAAGAGTGGGGCAAGAATGCAAATTAGAGAAGTGAAACTAGTATATAAAAGCGAACACTTATCAAAATTTTCAAAGAAACTAAAGGCAATTTCATCCCCTCACCTAAAACAAATGGTAAGCACCGTAAGAAGACATTGAAACATGCACACCGCAGGCGTAAATGACGGGCCATGAAAAAGTGGATGAAGACAGCCCCTTTCTCCAGCCCATCCAAGCTCTCAAATCTTTCTCTTTTGAACTCCTCTCCCAAGTCCTCTTTAACTTCTAAGTCAAGAACCAAGTAAGAAATTGGCTTACTTCCCTTTTCTTGCCAGAATCTCCAGCCAAAGTTAGCCGTAAATCTCTTTCAGAATTTTGCTAGGGAGGTCATTAAAAATTTTTGACTAGAAATGGTGTCAAAACCCAAGTGATTGTTATATAACCTTAGAGGATGTTTGTGGGTGTAAATGGTAGATTAGGTTTGATTTATGGGCTGTTATAGGCTTGAGAATTATAGAAACGAAAATTTGTTTCTTTTCACACACAATAACCAGTTGGATGAAAAGTTTGAGTGAATTGTTAGTGTTCAAATGAACAAGAAATGTTTATGTGTGTGTTATAACCATATTAGACAGTAAATAAGCTCTGAAATTTATGGTTTCAACTCCAAGTCAAGTATAAAAATTTTAGTGATTAGAAAAGGATAGGAAAGCATGTAGAATAAGAGAAGCTCAAGAGAGTTTAGTTTTGACAATATTATGATTCTCGTACCTAAATTTGGAGCTTAGAGGAGACCTGACCATATTTGGTTTATTTTGGGGATGTTCTACACCTCAAATGATGTTTAGGAAACCATAGAAACTATAGGTTTGAACCATCAATTCAAAAAATCAGTGTGTTATGCACAAAATAGTGTCAGTATGCTTGGAAGTGAAATTTTTATTGCATGGTTTGGAGTGTCTATCATTATTAGTTAAATGAAGTTTAGTTATGGAATAAAATCTAGCGCCGGCTAATCCCTAACCAAGAATTTACAAATCCAAGCACTTAATTGCGCCTCGAAAGTGTCCAAAATGAATGCTCTTAGATTCACCTCCACAACCATACAATATTTTCCAATGAAACTTAATTTATGACTAGAAGGTGATATAAGTGAACCTTAGGAAGAAGAATCAAGGAAAAAGAGTCCTGCAAATGTGTTACCACCGCGCCTACAGGGCTGTCCGTTGAGTAAAAATGTAATGTTGCAAATTTTCTAACAATGTCAACGATCACGCTAGGTGATCCCTATAATAAAACTAAAGTGCTCATACGCACTGGATTATATAACTTATCATAGAAATCAAGATATATATAGAGAAAAATTGTCTCAGTTGAGATTCTTTCGACTTTATAATAGAATTGAAATTTTGTCACTAGTAATGATGAGGAATATTGTGTAGGTGATCTAGAGCACTGTGAGTTTAACGTCCACCAGCCTGCAGACGCTAATAGGTGGCACGCCGCCAGGTGTTTTGTTCCACACTTCAAGATCTTTCCACTTGATAATGGCCATGTTTGGTAAATGAATGCGCTTAAGCACCTAAAAAGAAAATAGTTGAAAGAGAGTCAGGTTTCAAAACGAGCTAGATTTCGTGTTGAATATCAAGTAAATGTAGTTTTAAACCCATGTATATTCCTTAAGATATAATGAGATTTTAAAGGTTATGAATATCGCAAAGAAATTCCATCCGAGTCGTCACAATAGAGAAAAGCTGGCACTACGCGATCGGCGCGCAAATTTCATCCGTGAGCGTCAGCCATAGAAAGTATAAGCGCTACGCTATGATGCAAGATAATTCCACACGTAGTTGGATATTTGTATAGTTTGGTACTACGTATGCATGCAGTTGAACCCGTCAGAGCGCTTCAGTTTTTAGCACTACAATTGCGAATGCAAGAAATTCAGACAGAAGCTGCTCGATAAGCTTTAGCGCCTCTACGTGCGATGCAAATTCCGTGAATTAGTGTTTGAGATGACTTAGTGTTTCACGCTGACGTTAGTTTTAATCATCATGATGGTTAAAGACGAAGGATATACATAGGGGTTTTTGAAAGAAAACTATGAAACAAATGATAAATAGTCATAGTTAGTAATGTATTATTATATCTTCGCTTCGCACTAACTTATTTGTTTATTTTGTAGTTATTTATATTCCATCGTGTTATCATGACGCACATGTGACGCCATCATTTTATTGGGTCAATATATAGGTAGCAATTTATGACATATGATGTAAAACTTTATGTATGATGGATATGTAATTGAACAACATATATTCGATTTTGAAATTGTATATTTGTAAATATTCATGCATTTCATATATGATGTAATTAGATATATTCTACTTGAGTTTGTAAGTTTGTACTTATGAATTGAGAGTTGAGTGTTGATGTTGCATTTTTGTGGAAATATGATAATGATTATCGTGTGTCTGGGAACAAAGTAGTCAGAGGAATCGAGGTTTTGGGCCGGTGTAAATTTCTTTTCGACAGAAATTTGGTTTATCAAAATGTAGCCGTTATGCTACCGAAAATTTTATAAAAATATTTGAAACAAAATTTACGAAAAATTTTATCACTCCCAACTAGTTTAAAAGAAAACTGAATTTTTGAGTTTAAACGACAGTCCAGCGAGGTAAAGTTGTCTATTTCTATTTCTATCCGACTTAGCTCTGCCTTCGAGGAGTCCGCTGAAGTTAAGTTTCAAGGTGATCCTCCGCACAAGAGTTTAGATAAGGTCCTGTAAAGGGTCTGTCACCAAATCCTGAGAATATATTCTCCTTCAAGTATTTCAAGACACTGTGGTCTGTCTCGCAACGAATCAGTTTCAACCCACTGACACATAGTCAACTCCTACCAAAATGTAGAGGTATCCAAGGGAGGAAGGAACAACCCATGCGAAATCGATCCCCACACGAAAAGATCAACTACCAAAATCTGGTTTAAAGGCACCATAAAGGTGATAAATTTTCCCAACTTTTCCCGCACATGTTACGGGAAGATCCTCGAAAAGAGAGGGCGTTGAATCCAGATCGCGAAGACCGCGCTGAAGCAAAACGGGCCTACATGCATTTCCTACGGCAAAGGGCTGATTATTCCCTATCGCTCGCTGTATTGTACACTCGACATTCCATCGCACAAGATTGCATGTACAGCGGCTCTTCCTAATAATAGGAGGAATTTTTCACAAGAATAATTTCGCTCAGGCTTTCCAACTGCTTAGTGTACTTCAGAGGCCAAGTAATTTATAAATGCGGGCATCCTGTGGTGACTTCTCAACCAGATAGCCGACTTCAAGGAACTCATCATCGATTTGGAGGGTCAGGAGGTTGTGGTGCGATTGTTAATCTTGATAGGTGACCAAAGAACAACATTTTCCCACACTGGCCCTCGACTAGAATGAACTCTCGGGCAGCCAGAGGACCCATCCGACAAGCCTAGCCTTAGAATTTTGTCATGAGCAGGTATTTCAAGGTCGAATGATCCGTGAATATTATTATGTCCCACCCAAACCAAATAAGCCCAAATTGCCCTGGCATGTACCACCGCAGCGCCTTTTTTCCGTGGTCAGGTAATCTCCAGGCTCATTCAAGGTCTCGGGCTCGCATAATGTAATTCCTTCACATAAGGCTTTCCTCCTTCCTTTGTCCGAGAACTCCTCCAATAGCTGACGCTTGCATCGCACATCACCCGGTTGGCAACCGCCCACTGGGGGCTCACCATTGGGCAAAGGGTCAGCACTTGGCCTCAAGCTCTTCGCGCCTCGCATCCCAACCAAACTCGCAACTTTTCCAACAGCCAGAGAGGCTCGGGCAATTTCGAAGTCCATGACGCACCCTCGTAGAACCCTGATGCCCCAAGAATCGGGCTTCACAATCTCGACACTATGGGAGGGTTTGGAAATTGTCAATTCTGCTTTATCAACTTCGACCTTTTCCGAAATAATATGCTCAAGACAATTCCTCGACTAACCATAAATGGCATTTTTTCCACTTAGTACCTGTTTTTCTAGATGCGACCGGCGCAGGATAGCCTGTGTCGATTAGCATTCTTCAAACTCCTCCGTAGGACTGTGAATGTCATCCATGTAAACCTCCATAATGCGCTCTACCAAATCACTGAAGATACTAAGCATACATCGCTGAAATGTGTACACAGGCCAAAGGGCATTCTCCTGTATGCATATGTGCCAAATGGGCATGTGAAGGTGGTCTTTTCCTAGCCCTCTCGCGGCCACACTTGGTTACCAACAGCCATCCAGAAACAGAGAAGGGCTAACTATAAATCCTCTCAAGAAGTCGATCCATGAAGGTTATAAGATCCTTCCCGGTCATCATTTAGCCCCATAATCAATACATACCCTCCAAACCCGTCGGTGCGCTGTGGCATCTCCCTCTTCTCGTTATGCACCATGGTTACCCCGATTTCAGCACCACCCAGGCTGGACTCCTTACAATCAAAAAGCTATCCGAGCATGGCAGATGATACTAAATCAGCAACTTTAGATTCTACGCCCAACCACTTCGCATATGTGGTCACTTCCTGGCTACCCATCGACTTTGCCTCCTCCAGTAGATGTGATGGGTGCAAACCAGTTAATACCCTTCATATCGCAATCTCCACCCTAGTATTCGCTTGTTCTCCCCGAGGATGCGCAACAGACCACCTCATGTGAAGTAAATAAGTGTGGATGAATGACAACTGACACTACTTCCTACTTCTTCCAAATAAAGTATTTCAACCCACAGCAAAGGTTTAAGCCCACCTCTGGGCTCACTTGTTCCTTCCTCAATCATTAAAGGTAAAATTCTTTTTTTTTCCTACTGCCCCTGCATGTTTCTCTTACGTCCGTGCTTCCTACTCGCTTCGAATACCAAACACTCTTCAATTAGCACATCCCGCATCCCCACCGGTCGCACCGTTCCTCCAGGATTGTGTCAATGATGCAACTAGGCCATCTTCCACTGCAGCATGTGATTTTACTTAAGTAAGATGTCAGCTCTAAGGTCATGTTCGAACGTGAGTTTCTATAACACCATTTCTATAGCTTCGATAATCGCATCGAAGTGGCTAAGAATGGTCTCCCTAAGATGATAGGTACATAAATGGCCCTCATCGCCACGGGTTCCGTGTCTAGCACAACAATACTTTTCCATCGGATGTTGTAATTCATTCACTTATTTGACATCTTCCACTCTCCCCTCGCATTCGATCGATCTATCCGCAAGAGATAGCAGGACGAGTAGGCTTTATTTCTCCCAACCCGAGCCGCTGACATCGAAGGCGTGAGGAGATCTCACACTGCGACCAAGGTCTAGTAAAGGCTCTTTCCACACAAGTGCCTCCAATATTAACCGAGATGGTCAGACAACTGTGATCTTTATACTTCACTCCGGAGTTCAGGATTGATGATAAGACTGACTTGTTCGGGCCAAAGGCCTTCTTATCAATATTCAACCCTTTTCACTGCATACAAGTCTCAAATTTTTGCGTAGGGCGGGACTTGTTTGATCATGTCATGTGGAATGTCAATTTTTTTTACTTCGCTCAACACTTCTAACATTTCAACCCGATTAATGGCCTTCTTGGGGCCTTTGCTCGAGAAAGGCGGCGTAAGTGGCTCATGGTATTCACTTGATCACCACCTCCTCTGCCCGCTTCAAATTTCTCGGCCTTGTTTTATCGGGTTGGGTGCCACTGCTTCGAGCTTTTCACACTTCTCAATTTGATGATCAGCTTAATCTCACGATCCGGGGAATTGCCCACCTGGAGCAGCTCACTTCATGCGCCCCGATTGTCAGGTCTCGAGAGGGGAATTTCCCTTTCCCGCACCTACTACCGGTCGGGATAGTCTTGATATTGAATAACGTGTTATCATATTGGGAAATTTCACCGCAGTTGTCACGCTTTTCGAGAAATTTATGAGTGTAAAGGTTTCATTTTCTTATTGAGTGTGCTTTCCACTGTCAATTTCTTTGATCGTCCGCATTCACCGCCTTGTTCCTTCTATAAAGTTACCCACCACCTTGCTCAAGTCTACACAAACATTCAACTGTGAGATGAAGACTGCAGGCCGTACGGGCCGAGGACCCACGTCATTGCCAGGCAAAGCAGCAGGCACATGTGAGGAGGCTCGTTTCCGTGAGGGCTCGGGGTGGTTCCAAATGGGGTCGCAGGTATCACGTATGGTTGCATCGGTGGCTTGTATCAAGCTCCACCGCATCGCTTGTTCACCACAAAGTCCCTCAATCGAAGGAACATTTACAAAGCAATGCCTCCCTGCGCCGAGTGGATCGACAAACAAGATGGTCAAGCTAGGCGTGGATGCTCTGGGCCACCGCTTCGTATTCTCATGCCGATTCCTCATTTCCCAAGCTCTTCCCAACCTCCTACCCAAGGTGGACAATTTTGCCTTCGTCTCCATGTCCCTCCTCTAGCGAGTATATACCCCCTTTGATTTCCAGGGTGGCCCCATCCTCGTCTGTATCCCTGTGGATTCGTCTATCCCAAGCTTCGAGGTTTCAATACATAGTCGAGTAAGTCCAATGGCTCGTCCGATTCTCGGGTCAGAAGTCCCTCCACACATGGTCTCCAATAATTTCTTCACGGCGTACATCTCCATCATAGAAGTGGTCACCAACATCCATGTATCGGGTTTTCTGGTGGGCATGCACCGATGGTTTCATATATCTCTCCTAAATATCGTAGAACTTTCATTATCAGCGGGATGCAAATGTATACTCATTTCTTCAAACCGTTGGTCCCGTGTGCACTAAGAACTTTTTCAAAACTTTGCCCGTAGTTCCCGCCCAATTCCGATGGAAATTGCCTAGAGAATTGGGCCAAATTTTGGCTGGCTCGAGGGTTATGAGCTGGGCCTTCACTTTAAGCAGATCCATATCGATCGCACCTCTTAAAAGTCAGGCAAACTTCCCTCAAACTCCCGCATGTGTATGGGATTCTCATTTTCCATACCATGGAAGGTCAGGGGAACAGGGCACCAAGTAAGGCCCCGACGACTACATCTTCGCAGAGGTACAATGCATGAGGGTGCACTCACCTCGTGGGTGTATATGGTCCCTCATCGACATGTAGGCACGGGGTTTCGGGTATCCCCGTTGGACTTTCAGTTGCCCTCGTGGAGGCTCCATATGATTATTTCATAACCGACTTCACACCGTTCGTGGAGCACCGGTTCTCTAGCTCGTCTACAGTTGTTCCAACCCGTTGCTGCATGTTCCCAGGAACACATCACAAACAATAAGAAACCAAAAACAAGGCTACCAAAAAGGGTTATTACTTCGTCTATTTCGTATGCCGAAATTAGCTCCTGCCAGAGGGAACCAAGGTCGTCACATTATACTACCGTGGTAATCCATGTCATCTCCATGTGGAGTGGTATTCTAGGTGATCTCAAGGGTTGTTCTCCACAGTATGTTTAAAAGTAAATTATGGGGTTATGGTTGGTTGATTTGGAAGTTAATCGATTAAATTTGACTATTTAAAATGTGAAAGATGATTGATAGGGTTCTTAGGTTTCCATCACTATTGATCAAGTAATTCTCAACTCTTCTTCACAATCTCATCTAGGAACCATTGATGAATGGTCTTCGATGGAAGATTTTACATTAAAAGCTCTTTTAGAATGAAAAAAAATCGAGTGATGTTAAACACTTGTTCAAACAATTTATTCAGACTCTTAGCTTGCATTTTCAATCAAGCACAACGTGTACCAAGGATCTTTTGTTCACACGTTGTCAAGAAGATGCCCAACTAAGGTTTTATAAGATTTTTCTACAAGTGCTTAACATCATACAATCTCGTTGAGGTATAAAAGAGGAATTTAGGGTTATTACCTTGATCGAGGTGAGTTTCACCGTTAACTCCCATCATAAGAGTTTAGAACTCATTGAAATTAGAAGTTAATCATATTTGATGAAAACTATTCATAAAAGAAACTTGAGAAAATCACACTTCAATTACAAAACCAAAGAATCAAAAACACAAAATAACAAAGAGAAAGTTTAGTCAGGTGATCTAACCGGAAGATTACATGAACTTGAAATCCAGACCCGTAAAAGTTAAGTCTCTCAATCTACTTATGAACCCTAGCAAAACTATGAGAAAACACTTCTTTTATGAGTTCAAACCCTAGATCAAAGCTGGTTCCTCTCTACCTTTCCTTCGCTTTTATACTTTTTCCATTTGTGAATTCGAATTGGTGGTCAAAGGACGAATGTACTTGCATTGAATTGAATTTCGCCACCTCAGAATATTACATGTTTGCACGGCACTTACTTTGTCGGTGACTTTTCATTGGGGTACTAAGATCACGTAGAGTGGTACCGGTACCACTGCCACCGTTGATTTCCTACTGGGGTACTCACTCCCAGACGGCGGAGTGGTACCCATTCACGTCTCGCAGAGACTTGTTCCTAACATCCCGCACTTCCCAAGACTTCACTGGCGTCGCCATCATCCCCACTATCCATTCTCGCTCCGGACACAAACCTCAGAATAATTATGCATGAAACCCGAAAAACCCGCTTCAAGTCCGTAAACACGAAACGATCAAAGGTACCTATTCTTATACAAAATGTGAGCAAATATGACCTGAAGGTACTAAATCCATATAATTGCTGCCAGGTATTCAACGCTATAGTCAGAAACTTAAAACAAAGAAAACTCGGGTAATGACAAGATAAACATTCAATTTCCTCGCAGTGGAAATGTAAATGGGGAATAATGCTAAAATAAAAAGGAATGAGAATTCACTCAATACTGACGTGGGATCACAAGTTCAACAAATTTTCACCACACTACACTCATCCCCTAAGTATCCACATTTATCTGATTCATGCCAAAGAGGGTACTGTAATCAACAAAATTTATATCCTGTGGTTCCATCGTAGCAAAGCAACCGCAAAGATAAAGGGTCTAGGGTCGAACTCGTGGATGGGTTTTCTTCATGCGAAGTGAGTCACGCTGATCGAAATGGTGTTTCTAATTGGATTTTGAGGTTTATTGTAAAACAAAGGAGGTTGATGGCTCAAAACCATAATTGTAGGAAATAAAGCGCGTAAAAATCCTCGCCGCCATCAGCTTGTGTGGTCTCCAAGGAAACTATAATGTCCCTGTCCTTTCTCCTCTCAGTTGGGGGAGGATGACCTATAGTCATTTCGAACCGGATCTACAGCCTGCTCATAAAGATCGAACCCCAAAAAAGTTTTCTCCTAAGATACAACATTTATTAACCATCGATGTTTCCGCGCTAAACCGGCCCTCGGATCTAACCTAAGAGCTAATAAATGGCAATCCAAGTTAGCATAAGTGGATCTAGAAATAAGCATTCAATCGAGCCTTGAAAGTCGCTGGCACCGCTACCAAGGTACATCACGTGGATTCAAACCTAACGTGGAGATGTAGAAACATAAATGATACAATGCCTCATATTGGGTAAATGAGGATGTTGTTTACCTCAAAACTTCCACTCCAGCTGGCCCTCCTCTTCAAGGATGAGAGGGGTTTACTGGGTATCCCTTGAGTCGTCATCCCTGCTAAGTTCGGGCCGGTGAGAAAATGCCATATGTTAGAGAGAAAATGAGAGAAAATCACACCCATAGAAAGTCAAAGCTTTTGCGCCCAATTTTACTGGACACGGATCATCGATTTACGTGAGTCTCTGGATCGAGGCTTATATAACGCTTCGTAGTCGGTTAGAAATTAACATAAAATGTATGAAACAACAAAATTACATCAGGGCAATTTTTGGTACAAACCACAAAAAGGCCAAAAGTGGTCAACATAAGAAATGTATGTCGTAAAATTCTCGCAGAGCCAAGAACTCACGAAATTAATCATAAATTCCAGCTTGCAAAATTTCAACACCGCAATGCTCACTCTCCTCTCGTATTTAGCTCTAATCGCCTTCCTCGTCAGACATGCGTGCCTCAAGTTCTAGCCGAGTTCTTCAGATTTGAATTGCCTTGAAGATAATGGTGTAATCGCTTGCAAAACTACAAAAATATCCACAAAATACATTTAGCATAGCCTGACCTTAGTGTATCAATTGGGTTATTTAAGCGATTAGTGCACAAAAAGTGCTCAAACCCGCAATGAATGGCTCTCAAACAAAAGACCATTCGGGCACTAATCAATATATGTAAATGGGACCTGTGGACTGCATGTATCGACATCGTAAACACCACTACGGTGGTAGTTTTATTTTGTATCTTTGTATATGATATTTTTATTTAGTTATAAGACTTGGGCTCACCAATGTTTGAAAAAGCAAGTAAAGAGTCTCGGTTAAGTTTCGCGCCCCCTTCATCCGCTTAGGTGGGGGTTGGGGGCGTGACACCCTTAAAGAGAACAAGGCCTTGAGGGAGGCTTATGAGGGAGGTTTAGATGTGATTTTTAATTATAGGTATGGCTGCTGTGCTTTCGCACATAACATTTTCAGGGTAGCTTCACCCGGTTCCGTACGGATACCTGACACGTCCAGTTATTATCTCTGTAGTTTTTATTAATCTTCCAATTTCTTAAGCCCCCGTCTCCCCGCAAGCCGCATCCACCGGGTGTCCTTCCCTCTGATGAAGAGATCAACGGCCCGAGAGGGAGGCTCCTTTGTCAGGTTCGAGACTGCAATAGCAAGGCGATCGAGCATCCGTCACGCCAAGGCTCGGTCGAGTAAAGAACCTTACTTTCTTAGAATAACCTGGGAAGAGTGACTACATACAGGGTGTTTCATGGTTAGACAAGATAACAAGCCATCGAGTTTTATTTCTTTCCTATGTATTGCCGCCTCATTTTCGCTGTTGTTTGAAACCAAGTTCGCAATAAAGCATATGTTATCTATAATGAAGCATGTGATGTTTACTAATCTGATGTGGGTGCTTTACTTCAAAACTAAGTTAATTTATCCTAGCAAGAAATGGTGTACCTTGAGTAGAACATTTTTAGTTCTAGATGATCACTCCGGCCAGCTAGGTTCGTTGACCCTTATTCTATTGCTTCCTGTCTCTGATATCTAATGAAATCACCGGGCATTAACCAATCGGGCCAATAGACATCAACCTTATCCGGACTTTGTTATGAACCAAATGGGCATCAATCATACTAGGCCGGCAGAACATCAACCTTATTCGGACTTTGTTATGAACCAATTGGGCATTAACCATACTGGGTCGGCAGGACATCAACCTTATCCGGACTTTGTTATGATCCAGCTAGGCATCAACCATACTGGGCCAGTAGGACATCAACCTTATCCGGACTTTGTTATGATCCAGTTGGGCATCAACCATACTAGGCTGACAAGATATCAACTTTATCCGGACTTTGTTATGATCCAAAATTGTGAACCATATCGGGCCAAGAAGATATATCAACCTTATCCAAACTGCTATGATCCAAATAAGTAATCAACCATAATCGGGCCGACAGACATCAACCTTATTCCTGACTTCTGTTATGATCCTCGATCGAAACAAAGAAATCAATCATTCTTTATTGAAAGTACCTTTTGAGATGCATAACATTCCACATTCTAGGTACAGGTGTCCCGTCTAGTTTGTCTAAAGCATATGATCCAGATTCTCCGAACCGTGATACAATATATGTTCCTTCCCAGTTTGGCTGGAATTTTTAGTCGATGTGTCTATCAGATTTTCAAAACTTTTCTAGACCAGTCCCCCGACTCCAAACATACGGTTTCACACGCTTGTTGTAAAGGTTTGCCAGTCTGTTCTGGTAAGTCAGTTCGAAGCATGGGCATGCCAATTTCTGTTGGAACTATAGCTTCCTTCTAATAAGTGAGTGCGAAGGGGGATATACCGGTTGGCCTGCGAGCTGTCGTTTTATAGGACCATAGTACCCCGGGGAGTTCATCCACCCACTCGCTTTAATAATTCAACCGCTTCTTGGGCATTTAGAATGGTTTTATTCAGGCTTCCGCCGTCATTGCCATGATACCGCTAAGTGGAGTATAGATCTTTATCTTTGATTCTCGCGTATCCTTTCGGTATTAACTCGGCCATCGACCGAGGCACGTTATCCCGACACAATTGGATCTGTGGTATACTAAACCGACAAACGATGTCTCTTCCCAGATGACCAAGGACATCCTTTATCCTCGATTGGATGCAAAAGCTCCTAGCTTCATCCACTTGCCGAAATAATCGCTACCAACAATAATTTCTTCTCGAGCCAAGGTATCAGGAAGTGGTCCGAATTGTCAATGCCCCACCGCTTAATGGCCATACCGGTATCGAGATTAAATTTGAGCAGCAATCCTCAAGACAAGCGGCTAATCACCGGAATCTATCAGCACTTCAACATACCGGGCCGACGCCAAACTCATGGTCGACCAACAATACCCCTAAGTAATGGGCCTCCGCATAACATTCTCACACTGATGATTCCCCACATATCCCTCTCATGCAATTAAGCATTACATGACTGGCCCTGTTTGGAATTTAGGCATTTATAGTACGGTTCATCTGTGGACCATTTAAATAACTCGCTCTCTAATAACCATATCGAATTCGTCGACTGACTGATCTGTGGGGCTTTATTTATCATTCGAGTTCTCCATAATATATACTATTATACTATGTCCATCTAGAATGAGAGACTTCACTACCCAATCCTACCCAGAAGACAATTGATCGAATCCCATTGCACAGATGGGTAGGATCATCGTTTCAAGTATTGAAATGAAACTAAGAATGGCGCCACAGGTCCGCTTCTCACAAGTAGCCCCGGTGACATGCTCAAGCTTCCAGGCCGGAAAGTCGTCCAACCGTTTAACCAAAAGATACATATTTCTACATTCGAGGGCCTCGCACCCGTATTCTGCTCACTCATTCTGGGCGACTAACTACGAATCGTCCGAATCAAAAAAAGCTTGTTAGCACACGCACCGCTAGTTCAATCCATAATGGCTTCATATTCTCAACACTGTCGTTAGAGGCGTCGGCTTCAAACTGGGAGCAGCTTGCTCAATTCTCTCTCCCGGTCGGAGATTTGCCGCAGCAAACCAATGCCGGCCCGGCCATGATGCCTAGTCCACATTAAGGAGCGACCACGTCATGCTACCCGGCTCAGTTCCTCGGTCAGATTTCAAAAATCCGCCAAAATCGCTCTTTCGCTAGTCTGCTCAGACCGACACCACTCCGTCAATTCACCGTCACCGAGCCATCCTCCCGATGTCGCTTGTGAATGGTGTCCGAAGAGGAAGGTCAAGTAAGACGATAATGAAGCGTAGAATGAAGTACTCCATGAGCTTCTTCTCGTTGCTACCCGAGAGCTAATGTCGTCGTTTCGAGGTGGTTGCTGTGCTTCAAGGCTGGCATCAAAGATTTGTTGACAAAAACACCGCCTCGCTATTGTCATCTTTTTAACAAAGGCGACACTTACCGGCTACATTTGAAACCAAGTAGGTACATAAAGAGGTTTCTACGCCTTCCGGGGCCGGGGCAAGGACCTGAGGTTCTATGATACGTACCATTTGACAGCATCGAGGCCTATCACATTCTCATTCCACCGTCCTGGGCCCTTGAGTGTAGCAAAGCATGGCTTTAGACGGTCTGTAAACCGAGAGATAAACTGCCCTAAGGCGGCCAACTGGCCGATCAACTGTTGTACTTCTTTTCTAGAGGCAAGAGCCGGGGATTCCAGAATAGCTTTAAGTTGAGAGGGGTTGGCTTCAATGCCCCTCTGAGTTACCATGAAGCCCAAGAATCGGCCCGCGATGACCCCGAAGGCACATTTAGAAGGGTTGAGCTTCATTTGGTATGCCCTCAAGAGTTCAAAGGTCTCTTGCAAGTGTTTGGCATGGTCCGAACGTTCTTGGGATTTTACCAGCGTTTCATCAATATAAACCTCCATGGTCTTTCCTGAAGAATGGTTCAACATTTTGCTACTAGACTCGCATGTCGCCTGCATTTTTAAGCCAAACAATATTACATTATAGCATAACAGGCCGTGTGGTGTGATGAAAGCTGTTTTTTCCGCGTCTGTCTAATGCATGGGTATTTGATGATATCCCAAGAAGGCATCGAGAAATGACAACATCCCATGCCCGGTTGACGCATCAATGATCTGGTCTATCCCTGCAAAGCGGAAATCGTTTTCGGGGCGTGCCTCACGAGATCCATAAACCACACACTCTCCATTTTTCGCCTTTTTCCGGGACCACCACCACATTAGCCAGCCATTCGTATTTTATTTCTTCAAGGAACCCCACCGCGAAGTTTTATCGACTCGTCAATAACTTGATATCGATCTAGTGGAAACGCCTAATTTTTCGGCTCCAACCTACGTATCGGAAGAAAAATGACATTCGCCAGGAGAGCGTGAAATAGTGGTTAACGCAGGTCATGTCAGAAAGTGAGCCAAGGCTAACATTATCCATATTACGGAGCGTAACCCCGCTATAATCGGTCTTTCTATGCCGATAGAGGGAAACTAACGCAGCGGACTTATCCCAGCTAATGAGGGACACGATTCTGGGGCTAACGCCACCGCTTCCTCGTTTCCACTTACGCCAGCGATGATCTCGTGGTTGCTATTCGATGCCCGGTATCAAGGGTCGATTGCCGGTTCGCTTCTTTCACGCCCGCATCGATAACCTAGCATCGCTTCGGCCGCCAACCGGCCGCTCAAAAGATCAACTTGCCTGCCGTCAAATAACTCCATTATTTGCGGTAGCGGATGGCACGACTTTCATCGCGATGCGCCACGCCGATCGACAATGGCATTGTATGGACTGTGTCTTCAACAACTAAAAACAAGCCCTGGGCCGACCACCGACTTACTCTAACTGGGAGGGTAATGTCACCTATCATTACCATGGTCACCCCGCTGAAACCGGGATAGATTCATCGCCTAAACTCGCCTGTCCAAGGAGAGGTTTATCTACCCTAATACTCTGCAATCGTAATAGATCAGCCATACGCTGATCAACCAATACCTTGCAGTACATCGTAAAAACTACGATACAAGGTGAGTACGCGCATCATGGTGTGGAAACAATGACCCCGGACTAAGCAACGGGGGAAAAGGATATGGGGTCGTCAACGGCCAGACCGTCGCTGGATAGAGCATGGGTCATTTATTCGAGCTCCACGGCGGTCGCGCGCAACATGCCTTCTCCGGAGCTTAGGATCGACATCGATCGCTAGTCGGCCGCCTAAAGATATAGTCGATGGCACGAGGCTCGTGGAGCTGCACGGCCGCTATTCTCTCACCGTGGGCGACTCGATACGCGACCATCTCCCGTATATACCGAGTGGCCCGCCCGATCAATTTTTCAATTACAAACTCTCGTGCTTCAACATCGGGTCGGTCTCACGCCCGTGGTCCCTATGGTACCACACCTCAAAGACTGGTCATACTGTATGATCGACAATGGGTGTGGGTAATTTGAAATGATCCCGGATGAGCGAAAGGAGCATGTCAAACGAGATGTTCAGAGGGGTAAACTGCGGAGGTTCCCACTTCCTTTCGACCGGTCTCGAGCGCTTCGACTACTCCCTCGGTTCAGCCACCCCGCTGGTCTACCGCCACTCAAGGTGATCATCACTGGCCCGGAGGCAGCCGATGTTATCTTCCAATGTCAATATCTATCCGCCCATCCGTATAATTCTTCCATTATCACAAAGTGACCTAGTGGATAGCGAATGGAAAGAACGATGGCTCACCGGGCTCCTTCGTAAATTTGAGGACTACATCCATACTATATGAATCAATTTGTTGGAGGGCCTACCCAAATCTCCTTGTGAAATCACGGATGGATTCATCTTCCCGTTTGAGGATGGTTTATAGAACTGATGTTTCCTCTCCGTCAAACAGAGTACTTACACTCGGAACAAATGCGCCTACGCTACTAAACGCGGTTCGATAGATCACCGTGGGAGCTCAGGGAACCAGCCAAGGCTGCCCCTTAAGGTTAGCCTGAACACTTTCAGATAATAAATAATCGTCTCTCGTACGAGTATCATCGTCTGATCAGCGGCACAGGTCATACGGCCCAAGAGCCATCATACATGGAAAATGACGATAATACAAAGCCACGTGGCGACTCGTAACTTAAGATGTGTTGGCCCAATGGGGAGGACAACATATCTTCCGGTCCCCGAACATCAATGGGTGCAGCATAATGGGCCGATGTACTATAAGGCGGGTACCCGAACGGAAGTGATGGTGCCGCCCTCCGCCATGCTGTACATTTTCAGGGCGTGTTCTCGACCGCCGCCTCGCTAATTTCTCTCCGCATCTGGCGAGGCATGTCGACGATCAACTGAACGGTGACGGGCCTCTTCCTCGACTCCTACTTCCACACAGGCTTCGAGGTAGTAGATCCGGGTGCCGTGAGCTACCGTGAAGATAACTCATCATTCGCCGCCAAGGTCGCCGTCCGACGATGTTCTTGCCTTATTTCGCTTTTAATCGGGGTGCGTGGTGGCTGCCCTCGTGACGCTTAACTGCTCTCCCCAAACGAGCTCATGCGCTTGCGCTTGTTTTTTACCGCAGATGGTCAACAGAGCTCTTCAATTCACCCATATGTCTGGCATGTTCCTCCTGTTTTGTCTCCATATCCTGACGCCAATGAAGGAACCGCCTTCAGAACGCTTTTGCTAGATCATAGCCATGCGGACCGGATCCCGTGAACTGATGAATGAGCAGAACTACCGACTCGAGAAATGAGGATCGCTCGATAATGACGGTCATACGTCGGCTGACTTTTACTCGGGTCGCTCCCACGGACGGCACAATTGTTGTCTCTGACTTTATAGTCCAAGAATCATCGCAGATGAACCTAACATCAAGAACCTCAGAATAAACAAGGGACCTACAGGGTGCCTACCGACTCTTCATGCTTGCTAGTCATGAGGTCGAGAGCCGCTCTTCCAGTTAATTCCCGTATATTTTCACATACCTTTCCTCACTAGTTCCTTATTTATGAAGAAGGATTCGTCCACTTTCCATGGGGAGGGTGTTTAAGCCCCAAAATGGAAGTGGAGGCCAAGGCCAGTGGCTTCAACCGCTTTTCCTTTCGGGGTAACCAAGATGTCCGAGTCTTCGCCCTCAAAGATCGGGCCGATCTTCTTAGGGTGGCTCGCACGTGGCTTGTGGAGAATATGTCTCAATTATCAAGGAATTGGTTAGGAAATCCTTGGTCGACCATCTCTTTAAAGATGGCAGCCAACTAGAGGAGGGCGTGAATGCCCGCAGGCCGACCAGTGCTGATCCACGGTCATGTAAGGACGTTGTGCATCTGGGCTTCATGTTCTCGCCTTCTATGGAGATGTCACAAAATTCATGGTACCCACATAAGCCATGAACCAAAGGGCCTGTCCACAATCATGATTGTTCTGTCGAATTTCCAAGGTTCGGGGTCAACCAAAGTGCCTTCGTTTTCGAATGAGCTTAGTCTGAGTTCATGTAATTCGAGTCAGTTCTCTCGCTTGAAACGTTAGTACATGCTCAAAAGTTAGAAAACATACGTGTTCGATTTAATTATGAAGGATGTTTTTCGGTTGACATTATGGGACATAGTGGTGGAATTGGTGTCCTTTGGAAGTCGACTGCATAGGTATCACTTGTTAATTATTCCTAATACCATGTTAACTTAGAGGTGATGGATAATGTTCATGGTGCATGGAGATTAACTGGTTTTTCTAGGTATCCTGAGTGCCAAGAAGACGTGCTTCGGGATCTCGCGGAGCTCGCTATGGATCCGAATACCCCATGGTGTCAGGATTGCGATTTCAATGATTGCTATGCCCGAACAACAAAAAAAGCGGACCGCCAACACCAGAATGCCTATTCTCGTGGAGTTCCGACAAACGGTTATGGACTGAAATTTGCATGATATGCCTATGCAGGGGTATCCGTTGTTGGGAAGATAACAAGAAACTAATAAAGGAGAAGAGTAATTTTATACTGCAGAAAACAACTTTTTATTATTCACTCTCAATTGGAATTGCAATAATATGAGGAAACAAGACTAATTTAAATAGGCTCTACCTAGGAAACATGTCGCAGTGCTGGAAGGTGGAGAATACGGGATGTAAGAATGGGGTTTTGCAACAGGCCGAGAAAGGAGAAATGCCCACCACGTGAACTCGCTTCAACTGCTTGGAGTGATGAGAAAGTGTTTAGAACATGGACCACTTCTACAACAGAACGTGGGAAATAAGGACTTGAAACTAAGCAAAAACGAGTATCGAAGCAGTCACCACTCCTGATTACACGTTCTCTGACTTGGTAAATAAAAGAGAAAAAAAATCATGAGGTTTGAAGCAACACTCAACACTTCCCCTTGCTTCAAATCTTGTTACTCCCATTTGCAATATGAAATATTCATGTTTGGCACGTGGCAAAGACTTGGTGAGGATATCAACAACTTGATCATTTGTTCCATAGTACTTCAAAGTAATTGTTTCTTCAACAACTAAATTTTAAATAAAATGACATCGGATGTCGATGTGCTTCGTTCTACTATGGAAGGCTGGATTTTTTTGTCATAGAAATGGCTACCTTGTTATCACAAAAAATCACAGTCATATCTTCGCTGGGAGAAAATCCAACTAACAATCTCCTAACCAAAATTGTTCGACAAGCCAATGCAAGGGCAAAGAACATATTCGCTGCTTCTCGATGATGACAAAGCTATTATGCTTGCTTCTTTGAGCTCCATGAAATAGCACCACTACCAAGTAAAAACATATAGCCAGAAGTACTTTTTCTATCTTCCAAACAACCTGCCCAATCACTGTTAGTAAAACCAAAAAGTTTGAAAATTTTCACATTTGAGTACCAAATTCCAAAATTAATAGTCCCTACAACATATCTTAAGATTCTCTTGGCTGCTCCAAGGTGGTTTGTTGGGCCATGCATAAACCTAGAAACCACACTAACAGCATATGCTATATTGGGTCTCGTATGAGACAAGTAGTTTAAACCACCAACTATGCTTCTATAATACCTTGCACTAGGCATATTAGTCCCATCATCAACAACAAGTTTCTCATTAGCATTCATTGAGTAAAAAGCTCATTACAATTCAACATGTTAAACCGATTAAGCAAATCACTGGCATATTTTCTTTGAGAAATAAAAATGCCATTTGAATTTTGGTTCACTTCTAACCCAAGAAAATAATGTAGTAAACCCAAGTCTGACATCTCAAATTTTCTCATCATACTGAATTTAAATTATGCAATAATAAGCTCAGAGGGATCTCATATAAATTGCTGTCATCAATATATAAGCATACAACTTAAAATCAACATCACCCTTCTTTTTCTTCCACATGGTGGTCTTCAAGCCATTTTTACTTCTTTCAAACCCATTTTCCTTAAAATAGGAATCAACCTTTTCGTACCATGCTCTCGGGGCTTTCTTTAGCCTATAGACCTTATTTTCATCACAACTAACCAAGCCCTCAGGTTGTCCCACATACACTTCTTTTAAATCACCATTTAGAAAAGTAGATTTAACATCAAACTAGTACACAAAACAAATTCAATTATGTAGCCAAGGTTAGAAATGTTCTTCCAGTTTCAAAGCGAGCCACTAGTGAGAAAGTTTCTTCAAAGTCAATGCCTTGCTATTGAGAGTACCCTTTTGCTACCAAACAAGCTTTATGTTTCTATATAGTACCATCAGCATGATACTTTGTTCAATAAATCCACTTGAGCCCAATAACATTCTGTCTTCTGGTAAATCAACCAACTCCTATGTTTCATTCTTCTCTATGTAAAATATTTCCTCTTCTATTGCATCCTGCCACGCTTGACTTTCTCTACAAATTTTCCATCATAACTACTGTATCATAAAACATACAAAGCAAATCACATGAATCATTCCCTAAGCTCCTCAAGCCTCATCTATAACTCGATGAAGAGTCCAAGGTGAATGAGAACCTCACCTGAGTTGACGGGTTTCTTTTGTGGAGTAGAATGGCTTAATGTTGAGTTATTATCACCATATGTGTCAATGGATTCTGCTTCAGGAATTTGAACTAATGATGTCACACTGCTATTACTCCAAATCCAGTTTTCTTCTTCATTGAACTTGACATCCCTGCTTATAATCACTTTGCCACTTATAGGATTATGCAACCTATATGCTTTGGATTGAGGACTATAGCCAACAAAAATGCATTTTTTCTGATTTATTATCAAGTTTAGAAAAATGTGGGGAAGTAACCAAAGCGTAGGCTATACAACCAAAAAATTTTAAGTGGCTTTCTCAAGGTTTTCTTCCTTTCCAAGCTTTATATTGGGTCTAATTTCTGATTGCCTTTGTAGGTGAAATGTTGAGAAGGTACATTGTTGTTGCTATTCCTTCTACCCAAAATTCTTTAGAAATACCACTTGCTGCCATCATGCTTCTAGCCATCTCCAATTCATAGTTCGACATTTTTTTGCTCGTCACTCCCATTCGCTTCCAATGTGTATGGTGTCATCAACTCCCTGTGAATGCCATTTTCTTCACAAAAAATATTAAATTCATTAGAATTAAATTCACCACCTCTATCTGATCGAAGGGTCTTTATGCTGCATCCACTTTGCTTCTCTACTAACACCTTGAATTTCTTGAAATTTTCAAAGGTTTCTGACTTGTGTTTCAAAAAGAATACCTAACCCATGCGGTTGTAATAATCAATAAACAACAAAAAATATCTACTTTCTCCAAAAGATTCAACACTCATCGGACCACAAACATCAGTATGCAATATCTCAAAACAAGCGAAAGCCCTTAATGACTTGTTTACTGGAAACGAATTTTTACTTTGCTTCTCATAGACACATCCTTCACAAAAATCAAGATCATCAATTTTTGGCAACCCAACAACCATATTTTTTTTAGCCAACAATTTTAACCCTTTCACATGCAAATGCCTATAACGTAAATGCCATATTTTTGCATCATTATTCCTTGCAACCATGGCATAACTTTTCACATCAAACACTTTTAAGGGAAACATTTTACTTTGTGCCATAGGAATATCAACAATTTTTTGGCCTGTTTTCTTATCTTGAATGGAGTAGAACCCATTGTCAAACAAAATCAAGTATCCACCATCCATCAATTGTCCAACAATTTATGGACTAAATTAGGAACATATTGCACATCATAGAGGAGTTTACACACCCTTCACTTTCTTTGATAGCAATAATCTCTTGCTGCGACTGCATCCGCTTGTTATTCCAAGCTCTAACTTCACTTTCTCGTGACTCATCAAGCTCCTTAAACAAGTTCTTCGTTCCAAACATATGATTAGAGCATCCACTATCTACAAACCACACACCATCACAAGATTTATCAATAGGAAAATAAGCCATGAATAACTTACTTTCCTCTTCAACTTTCTTGGTAAAATTGACATGCTTCTATTCATCCCTTTACTTGGTCCAATAGTCAGCTTCTTTGTGGCCAATTTTTTTGCAATATCTACATTGAATATTGCTTTTGTGCTGGCGTTGATCTCCATATTGACCTCTTCCTCTTCCACCACCGTAGCCTCGACCACGAAATCCTCCTCTGCCATATCTTCAGCCTGCTATATTTTTGTTTTGTCTTTATTTTTTTTTAAAGCAAATTTCCTTCATCATTCCTATAATTATGGGGCTTTAAATACAAAACTAATAACCGTGCAAGCTAGTGGATATAGTGGATTCCTAAATCTACTCCACTAATTATCTAAATATAAAAGATAAAAAAGCAACAATTATGGAGAAATTTAAAATTTAAAATTCTTCCACGTCTTAAACCCACAACTCCACTTTCTCTCCTTGACTAAGTCTTCACAATTTATGGATGGCGCTTAATCAGATCACCTCTTGGTCTCCGAGAGGGTGTACTTATGTGTAACCGCATGAGCACCAATGGCTTCCTTTAATTAATGCAGTTACAATAGAATTTTGAAAGTTGTTTTAAGGGTGAAATTATAAAGTTTTCAAAGAATTGTGGCACTTTTACAATTAAGGAAAGTGGAGGGGTGAAATTCCAATTATGGAATTTTAAAAGGATAATAAAAATAATAAATTACCATAATGATTCAGGGAAGCCTATAAAATTCTCTAGATCTCGGATGACGAAACAGATCACACAAGCAATTGCCCTCGCTGAATCTAGCGATCTTAAAATTTCATGAATTCCCCGAGATAGTCATAATATTTTACGACTGGTGATAAACGCCAGGATCTTTAGTGGATGATTTTACAAAGATCTCGGTCGAAGTGGTTTGATTTTGGGTTCATTTACAATAAAGTGAACTCAAAATAAATAAAATTTTTCTATAAAAACTTAATTCGAACGAGGCAATAGAAATAGTATATGAAAAAATAATAATAAGACACAATTGGGAAAAACAAAATCAAAAGAATAAAAAAATCAAACTCATAGGAGATGGACTATGAGAGCTCCCTTTATATAGAGGGCGATTTTATTTTTATATTTTATCCGTTTTCTCTTCAGCATTTACGAAAAATCTGACAAGAGGACGTCATTTGAGTTAAGACAAAATTGGTACACGCGACGCAGAGCCAAGATAAAATACCAATATCTTAACCTTTGTCAAGCTTTTTAAAAAGGTAGAAAATTTGCTCAATTGAAGTTATTTCAAGCCCAAAGGTTATGTAATGGCTTGAAATTTTTGTGTAGGCCGTGAAAGTCAGTGAAACTTTAGTCCCAAAATTTTTAGACTGCTTAGGGAATTTTGGACCGTGTTCGGACAAATGTGGCTAAATTTCAGACTGCTGACAAACAAGAAATTTCACGAGTGGCCGACAAGTAGACATAATTTTTAAATGTTTCGTATTTTTAATTCTCGAAAGTCCCTTTTAGTCGTGTTTTTTTTCATAAAATGTATAGTTTTATGGGGCATTTAATGTGTATGGACATTTCGTCAATTTCACATCATATTATCGTATGTCCATATCGAATGGGACCGCACCGCAAAGTTTCGTTAGAATCAAAGTTCGCTCGATATAGTTTCATTTTGAAAAGCCCTCGTATGTTTTATATAAAACGTTAAACTATGCGCATTTTCGCATCAATGAATTGTGTAGGCGATTTGAGCATCCGACGAGAATCTAAAGTGCTTGACAAGATTTGGTTAAATTAGTCTATAAAAGGTGAGTACTCAAAATCATTTTCTAAACTAAAGTGTTTAAAATTACAAGTTTGTAAAGTGATTTGAAAATATAGATTTATAAAGCATTTACCTCCCAACTGATATACTCAAGCACAGTAAAAGTTCGATTTCAAGATTTAAGAAATTACACCTCGGTTTAGCAAACCTCAGATGGCACACCGCCTTCCTAGCCATATGTATTTTTGACAGTATGGCAAGGTTAGCGGGATATTATGACTAGACCTCATTGCCTCGGTCTACACTGGGGTTGCATCTAGCATATTTATATAAAGGAGTCGCCTCGCACATTCGAGGTATATAGTTAGCGCGCTGACTTAGTACATAGCGATGAGGTGTTGGTTCCGAGGTTCCATCACCAAGCATTTTGGTTCCGAGGTTCCATTATGCTATATAGATCCCGTCGTGTTCACCGGACCATCTTAGCCGGGTAGTGTTCCGAGGTTCACTACCGATGCCAGGTTCCGAGGTTCCGAGGCATCACTTCTAGGTATTTCGTAAATGTACACAAAGGGTTGGTACTCGATTTACAAGATAGCATTTTCGCATATTAACCACCACCGAAATCAAGCTTTAAGAAGCGTAAATAGTTTTCTGCACCGCATTTCACAGTTGCACTAGTTTTCGTAATGTCAGCAGTTGTAAATGCTTTTAACGCCAGTAAATAGTTTTCACGCTTGAAATGGTTTTCATAAAGAAAAACTCGCTTCTCATAAAACGCTTACAACCATTTATACAGATTTTCATATTGGGAGGTACAAATAAAGGCATGCCAAAGATTTAGAACTTATAGACTAATCGAGCCCGCTCGCTCACGCTTTTCCTCGTTTTTTAAAATAAATTTGTGTAAAGGAAGTCGAAAGACCTTCCAGATCCTCACTCCAGACGCCTGTCATGATTATATATAAGATAAGGTGTAAATTAAAACTAGTAAAAAGTTAAAATGTGGCATTTGTATATGTAAATATCTTTGTAAAATATGGCAATGTAGTTTTGAGAAAAAACAAAGGCGATAAACTTCTATATTCGATCATCCTTATCTATATTTTGATGAGACCGCAGGTCCCTTTACTGTCAGAGAGTCGACATTCGGAAAACATCGAGAACAGATTTTCGCTTTATACAAGATTTATTGGTCAATCATCACTGCTATGTCACGATTTTCGTTAAATCTAAAGGTGTGATTTTGATAGAAAAGTGAAAAATTTTATAACCCACATTTTCCAAATAATAGCCACAGCTTTAACGGCTTTAGCTTCATGGTAATCTCTGTCGCCGAGCGAGCTTATCGGGAGGTTAATGTGAGCGTCTACAGCTTCCTCATTACCAAAGGGGTTTGTCACTAACTCTCATCATTTCCCCTCCCTAAAAGTTGAACCTTGTCCCCAAGGTTTAAGGTGGAAATTGCATGACTCCTAGTTGAAGAACGAACGTGGCTCTAATACCACTTTTGTTGGGAAGATAACAAAACCACAGCGTAAGAGTAATTTTATACTGCAGAAAAACAACTTTATTATTCACTCAAATGAATTGCAACAATATGAAGAAACAAGACTAATTTAAATAGGCTCCCGCTCTAGGAAACGTGTCATAGCCAGAGGAAGGAGGATAATGGGATGAGGAGCGGAGTTTTGCAATCGTGCCGAGAAAGGAGAAATACTCAATGCTTAACCGTCGCCGGTTTTTAAGTGATGAAAGTGTTTAGGAACATGGACCAATTTCTACAAATGTAACGTGGTGCCATGTAGGACTCTTGAAACCCACAAAAAAATGAGAGTGACTGAAAGAGTCATCATGTAACACCCCAAAATATACCCTAGCGCTTTTCTATTACGTTAATGGTTTAATGTAATTAAATATGAATTTTCGAAACAAAACGACATAATCTCTAAATTAATATGAGAGAGCAAAGGGTAAATATGTAATTTATCACTGAGGACCTAAAGGGTCATAAAAGGAAAGACTGAAGAATGTATGAAATGTTTGAAATGAAACAATATGAGTTATGCTTCAAGGCAATTAGAGAGACTTAAAACTGTGAAAATGGGTTTTATTTGTCTTGGCAAAACATGGCCTTAACTCCAAATAAAATGATAAGAAGCACGTCTCTCATTTTGAGACCAAAAACGTAGAGAAGAAAAAGAGAGGAAGCAAGAGGTTATAAGAGAGTTAAGAAGAGAAGAGAAGAAGAAAGGAAGATTCAAAGGTACTACCTGATTTTTGTATGGAATCTCAACATCTAGTATGGACTGGATTTTGTATGGGGAATTATGAATCTTGTATGGGATTATGTATAATTCGGGACCATGGATTTCTATGGTTTTCAAACCTAGGCTTGTATGACTTCTTTCTATTTGACTTTGAATATGGAATCATGTGTATTTTGGACTTTAGTGTGGATTTTGAGGGTTCCAAACCTAGGGATTTAGTTAGGAATTGATCCTAACTCCTGTGCTCGAATAGAAATTGGAGTTGAAAACTCTGAATTTCTGCTAATATAAGGCGGAATCCCCCAATTTATGTTTTCAGATAAAGACGGTGGACTCGTGATGGGTTCGGACTTTACCTGTGGTCTGGGCATGTGAAGTCTCTGTCACCACAAGATGAATATGGAGTGGTTTTCAGGTGTGTATTGAGAACAGTTGGTTCGGGTGGAAAAATACGGACAACCGAGAAAACCAAATTACTCTCTAGGCATTTTCTGGGGTCGGCACCTACTACCACTATCTAAGACCATATTGATTCTTGTCGACCGGTACCTGGCATCGACCTTCTGACTCCACTCCAATGCTCCCATTTCGTACCTGTTCAGATTTTAGCCATAAATCGTCATTTCTTATCCGATTTGAGCGATTCAAGTCATGTATTTAAATCAGACTTCGTTATAACAAAACATCTTTAAATAGGAACCATCAAATTCCACCTATGGCCCAAAAATCACTCAAAGTGGGCTATGTCTGGCCACTGGTCTCGCTTGACATGTAGTAAACCTGCATGCTAGACATATCTCGAGTTTCTGTCTTCGACGGAGTGATTCCAGTTGGAGAAGAATCCTTAGCACCTTAGCTTCAAAAGAGTACAAATAACCAGTGTCAAATATGGAGTTAAGACCCCTAAAAATGGGTATTTCAGACTATTCCTAGTGTAACATGGGCAAAATGGCTAGTTTGGCATGAGAATGTCATAACTTGAGTTTGGATAATTCAATTGGAATGATTCCAATTTCTAAGTAAAGTAGATTCATAGAGGAACAAGAATACATGAATGATGTGTGAATACATATGTCATACCGTACAAGTATCCGAAATGTCGTATGCAAATGCATAATGAAACGTAAAAATATGCGAATGCACATGTATAGACGGTTTGGCCAACATGAATATGATATGAAATATGAAAACGAATCAACATGAACATGAACATGAAAGGAAATATGTCAGCGAGCATTAGTAACGGGTTAAGTTATATATGATTATTATCACATATAATTCGTAAAAGATAACGAATGATATGAAATACATGAATGAATGAGTGCATGTTCTGACGCAGGTTCGCACCCGCTAGGCGTTACGACACTTTGTTACGCGTGCACGCTCGACCGCTCCATAAATCACATTGCTACTAAATGACAACAGATAAGATTCAACAATCGACCGCCATGAACGTTTAATTTCATATAGTCATATGTGAGATTGCAATATCGGGAACGGAGATCACATCGCTTAATGAATAACAAACAAGACAAAAAGATTCAACAACCAAATTCGCCGTGGAATGTCGACTTCATAGTAATATGTGAGATTGCAATATTGAACGTGAGATCACATCAAGCACGAATGACAAATGTGACAGATTCAACAACCGAATATGTCGCGAATGTCACTTATAAGAATATGAGATCATTATTGAAGGGAGATCTCATTGCTACTGAATGACAAACAAAACAGGATTCAACAACTAAATCTATCGTGAATGTCAACTTCTATAGCCATATGTGAAATCACAAACTGAAACGCGAAAAGAAAAAGAAAGAAAATGATTCAAGAAAAGTAATTGAACAAGCATAAGATACGAAGTACCAGTATAAGTTCTATAGTACCTACGGGTACTTTTGTACAAGTAAAATTTCTATAGTACCTACGAGTACTTCCGTACCGGTAATATAAGTATAAATTCTGTAATATAAGAATAAGTTCCGGAATACAAGTATAAGATCTGAAATACAAGAATAAGTTCCGTAATACAAGTATAAGATCTGAAATACAAGAATAAGTTCTGTAATACAAGTATAAGATTTGAAATACAAGAATAAGTTCCGTATCATTAAGTATGATCCGAAATACAAGAATAAGTCTATAATTATAAGATCCGATATATTAAGTATATGTTCGTAATACAAGTATAAGATTCGTAGGGACAAGTATAAGTATAAGTCCGATATATGTCATCTGAGAAACTGACAAGTATGTGTCCTTCAAGAGACAAGCACAAAATATATGTCCGACTAGAGATAAGCATAAGGCTTAGTCCCACTTCGAGATAAGTATAAGATATGTATAAGCCCCGCATCGCATACCAGGAAATCTATATAAGTACGCTGGTCCTACTGAGATATATAAGCATGTGTCCCACGAAAGACAGTATAAAATATGTGTCCCAATTTGATCTAATAAGAATAAGTCCGCTATAAGTGAAGTTCCGAAAGGCATAAGATTGCTATAAGTATAAGCTTATTACCTATATACGAGATCTCAACAAGCATAAGTTGGTTACTGGGATAATTATGTATGTAAATCTATTATATGAATTCCTAAAGTACCTGAGATCCGTTATCAGCATGTTTATTATGATCCAAGATAAAATGCATAAAATCAAGATAAAGCTTATAAGATATGTTTCCCACAAATGCAAAGCTCTAAAGACCAGCTTTCAACTGCAGCCAAAGGAGGACATCCGATCTTCGCATACAATGGGCCAAGACACTGCTAGGGGTTCACCGCACAAAGATGTCCCACGCTCCGATTTGTAAATGTAAAAGTATAGTTTTGTATATGTAAATGGAACTTATATAAGAGGATTTGATGGACACCATTCCTGGTAGTTCTTTTCAGGTATGTATATGATATTTTGATTCGTTATATAAAAGAAAAAAAAATTGCGTAAAGAGTCCCAAGATATAGCTCACGTCCTGGATCTGCCTCGATCCCTCATTCAGGTCAACGGAATCAGTGTTACACATCACTCCCATTACATGTTCTCCGACTGTAACAAAAGAGAAAATCAGAGGTTCAAGCACTACTCACATCCGTATACGCTGGGCCTCGAGGGGAAGCCAAATTGTGTCGAGGAACGCTTGTGACGAGCTCATAATGATAGATGGTTGTCTTTATTCCCACAAGCACAATTGAAGAATCTAATAGCTCCTATCACAGACCATTCTCCCATCTTGCTAAATTTAGAGATTAGGGACTTCAAAAAATGATGTAGGTTCTTTAAGTTTGAGAACAAATGGATTTCAGAGCCAACCCTTAATAATCTCGCTGAGTTGTCAGAAAATTCGCACGGATCACATGGCAGAGATCGCATACATGTTCCGTAGCTCGAATTATCGGGAGAAACGAACTCGCCAAGAAGTTTAAGCGTGAAATTACGCTTGTAATAAACGACCGTGATGTTTGTGTAACGCATGCTTTACGTGAAGCGACGACCCAAACTCTATCGAAGAATTTAATGTAGTGAAAGGTCAGTTAGTTAATATTTTGAATCAAGTGGAAGTTCAATGGAGACATCTTGCCAAACAGTTTTGGATGCGAGATGGAGATTTAAATACGGTATATTTCCATGCGATTCAAATAGGCAAAAAAATTAAGAGATTTTTTAGCTTACAAGATAATTTGGGGCAATTGGTAGAAGATGAAATGGGGTTGTCTTCATCAGTGAAATATTATTTTTAAAGAACTATTTTCTCCTGTGACCAGTGACTATGAACCAATGCTTAGTGTGGTCAATCGAGTTGTTTCAGGTGAGGATAATTCTATGCTTTTGGCCCCTTTTTTCTCATGATGAATTTAAGGAGGCATTGTTTGCTATGAATCTTAGCAAGGCCCTAGGTCCGAATGGATTTAATCCAAGGTTTTATCAACATTTTTGGTGTCTTATTAGACTAGATATTGTGCAATCTTGTACTGAGTGGTTGAATTATTGTTCTTTGCCATATGATCTTAATGAAACCAATGTTGTTTTGCTTCCTAAAAATGACTCTTCATCTACTATGTGTGACTTGAGACCTATTTCACTCTGTAATGTTTTATATGCAGTTATCATGGCTGCGGCTTACATAGACTCCCAACAATTGCTCCCCTAAGATACTCTACTGAACAATCTACCTTCATTAAAGGGTGCTCTATTGTTGATAATATCCTTGTTGCTTTTGAATTGATCCATCATATGAAGACAGAGTATAAGGCAAAGCTAAGGGATGTAGCCTTGAAGATTGATATTTTGAAGGCCTATGATCGGGTTGATAGGGGTATCTACAAGTTATATCGTTAAAGCTCGAGTTTGACAAGAGATGGGTTGATTTGATGATGATGTGTGTCTACTATGTTTCCTATTCCGTTTTAGTGAATAACTCCAAGGTTGGCCCTATTGTGCTTGGTGTGGGTTGTGTCAAGGGTGTCCTCTATCACCTTATCTTTTCTTCATGTGTGCAGAGGGACTTTCCTCGTTAATTAGACGTGAACTGGATTGTGGTACTTTGCATGGGGTGAAGATTTGTCAGGTTGCTCCTGTAACACCCCGAATTATACCCTAGTAGTTTATTATATGTTTAGGGTATAATGTAAGTTAAAATTAGCATTTTTCGGAAATTAAGCGTAAAGTGGGAAAAAAGTTAAAATGATAAAATGTCACATTAAGGACTTAAGAGGCATAAGTTAAGAAGAGAATATGTTAAAGTAGAAATATGATAAGTTGACTTGTAATTAGAATGAAGAATGAGGACTAATAAATAAAAAGGAGAAATTAAGCCAAAAATGAGATAAAGTCAAATATGGCCTTCTAGCAATGGAGGAGAAGAGGAGATCATTTGGCTTTTGTGCAATCCATTGTTTTGGTTCAAGCAAAGAGAAGAAAAGAAAGCTAGGTTTTGAAGGTTTCAAAAAGATCAAGGTATGGAAATCTCTCATTTGATGTGCAGAATACTTGTATGGAAACTATCACAAATCCCTCATTGTCTAGGTTTGTGTAGGAAAAATCCTAATAAAGGTGTTTTTAGTTGGTCTAAGTTCGCTAAGGTTGATTTGTTTCGTTTTGGCTCGCTGGTTTCTAACGAAAACGGCAAAGCCAATTCCGTACAAGCCGTACACTTATTCGCTAAGAATCCAGCCCAATTTTTCCTGGGCCTCTACCGCCTCACCGGGAAGGTTACCGCCTGTGCTAACCCGAAATCCCTTTTGTTCTTATCCTTTTTGTTATCTGAAATCATCTACTGATTTTGTTATATCCTGGCTATGAACTATCACCACACAATGCAATATAAAAACTCCAACATCTTCTACTATCACAAACAAATTTGTCCAGAACAATATAACAATCTCAGAATACATATAATTCAGTAAGCTCCGTTTAAGACTAAATAGCTTAATAAATACACCTCTAATAAGTGCCATCACTCTCGCAGTTAGCTACTAAAGACTTCGCTACGTGGGCAGCACGTCTTTGATTAATGCTTCTACACTCTCCGCTTGGGCTACGACACCTCGCCAGTACTACGACACTCGTTACATGGGCAAGCACATCCGTCGTCCTTCCTACACTTCTGCTCCGCACCGCACCGTACCTTCGGGCACCGTACCTTCGGGTACCTATCAGGTCAGGTCCTCTCATTTATTATTTCTGGTCTATACAAGCAAACATTTATATAATAAGAATTTGAATAATGTGATATATGGAAATAATTACACGAAATCACAAGTAATCAATTGTTCTATAAAGCACCTACTGCACCAGAGCAAGATTAGCTTCATACTCCAAACGAGATATGCAAATTCTGATATATGAACTGTTGAATATGTATACTATAATTAAGAACCACTGCTATGGTCATATATATATTATCTGTTTTCCCACTAAGCTATAAGCTTAGCACGGGTGTTTCATCCGTGTAGATACTGAAGAGGACATTCGAGGCATTTCGCATTCGTCAAGGCCAACACCGCAATAGGAGTCCACCATATGTAGGTTTTTTACTTTGTTTTGAAATGTAAATGTAATATTTTGGTAATAGTGAATTTGTATAAGTACAAGTAAATGGGACTTGGGAATATATGTACATGACATTTTAAACACCACTATGGTGGTAATATTACAAGTTATTATATTCTTTTGAAGAATTCCTTTGATTTAAGCATATTAATATGTACAAGTTTGATTTATATTTCTAATGGGCCTACCCAATGTCGAAAAATCGTAATGAGTCACGCTCCCGTGGCGTCCCATCGCTCGCCCAGTGTGGGATCGGCGCATGTACTCCTTTTATATCTCACGTGTTTCGCAAATGATGCCTTTTCTTCTAAGCTGATATTGAGGAAACAAGAACCATGATGAATATTTTTGCTACGTATGAGGCTACCTCGGGTCAATCTATCAACTATGACAAATCAGGTATTTTCTTTAGTAAAAATATTGATTCTTTGGTAAAGGAGGAGGTTAGTGTTGTTCTTGGTGTCTCAAATCCGTTGGATATAGGAAGATATTTAGGGATGTCCTCGTTGGTTGGAAAAATTAGAAGGTTGGTTTTTAATTTTTTAAAGGATAGAATTTGGAAAAAAAATCCAATCTTGGCATGGGAAGCCAATTTCTAAGGGAGGCCATGAGATTCTGGTTAAAGTGGTGGCTCAAGCGATTCCTATTTACTATATGAATGTATTCTTGCTTCCAATCTCAATTACTGACAAGATCCAACGATGATCAACTCATTTTGGTAGGGTACGAAACGTAATGGGGGTGGTGGCATTGCTTGGTTAAATTGGGACAGACTGTGTGTTAGCAAAGAGTTCGATGGTATGGGATTTCGTAATCTTTATGGGTTTAATTTAGCAATGTTAGGGAAACAAGGCTAGAAATTTTTCTTTACCTAGGTACTCTAGTAACTTGCCTTTTCAAAGCTAAATACTTTTTGCTTGGGAATTTTATTTCTGCTCAACTTGGAAATAATCCAAGTTTAGTTTGGAGGGGAATTTGGGTTTCTCAAGCATTGGTAATGTAGCACCCATTTTCAATTGGACCTGATTGGCGGGTCAGAACCGGATCCGGGATGTTTTGATACCACTAAGTGTAACACCCGTTTTTTTTTTTTTTTTCAAAAGTGTCGTGACCCGAATCATCGGCCCGACCCAAATGGCGGATCCAAACCGAAACCCGGTTTACTCTGACCGTTTTCATTTATCTTATCAAAAACATTTTATTTATGTCATTTCTTTTTAGAGTTTCAAATACGAGAAAGTTGTTTCAAATGGTAGGCCCATAAACATTTACTTTTATACAATACGTTTACAAAATGGCGTACCATGCCTTTACAAAATGATATACAAAGCGACCAGTTGAGATATTATTCTGTTGTTCTAAATGTCACACGTTCAAGAAGAATGAATTTATGCATATGGCGGAGTATATACTTATACGCATAAGCTTTCTCCTATGACTCTCCAGGTTCTTGTTCTTGGCCTTCTTTCTTGCTTACTCGATACTGCATAGATATAACTTCGCTAAGCATTTTTCATACTTAACTAGTAGTTCTATGGGTTTCTATTCTCAAATTCGAGTTTAATATAAGACATGCTTTTATATTAAACCATACTTTACTTAAATTTCATGATCAATGTAAAACAATACTCATGCTTATTCATTTTCACATACTATCAATTTACGATTCATTGATCATTTATAAATATGTCTTTTCATATGCAACAAATCATTCAACAATTCAATTCATGAGATTCAAACATACACTCTTAAAGATGTGTTTAGTTTACAAATCCCATTTGTGTCCACTTATCAAAGTTTTCTATATCACTTTGATGACTATACCATTTATTCCGCACGGCCGGATTGACGCGGTGAATTTCGTCCTTTTTGTCGTTCGGTGATGTGATTATACACCTAACAATTTCAGTTCGCCATCATGACGGATGCCGATTGGTGCATCCGCCATGAGATATTAGACAATTCGGTTTGCCTTCATAGTATCACGTCCGATCCACGATAAACCGAATGGCGGATCAGAACGTCGGTAGCGGCGAGACTATATCTTTTGGGACTCATTGACACCATTCTTTCCGAGCTGAACTTGTACTGTGGTTATACGAACAATATGCGTAATACGCCAATCATTTCATATATAAAAGAACATCCGCCGAGGTGGTGTCCCACTCAACATCTATATACATATCTGAGTCCCACTTGCCCATACATGTACATTTTTCACCACAAAACATCGAGAATCCTTGGAGCGGTCGCGATGAGCACCTATCTTTAGGCCCGGCCTGCTTTCTGGCGATGTAGGATGTCTGTCTTCCTATCCTTGTGCTTGCATACGTACCTACGGATTGAACACCACGTCTTTAGCTTTGCAGCAGGCGGAACATAAACATGGACAACCACCTATAGTGGCAGTCTAAGCTTATACATAGCACATATAACTTTATATTACTTATCATCTTTACATTACTATCACATGCATGTTATACGTAACAGCGTATCTCCACTATCCCCATCTTTTACTGTATTCTAGTGCTTTGTCATCTTTTACTTATCTCTATCGTTCTTAGCACATATGCATTTCTATCATGTGTTCATAGCATGTTCCCTCTATTCATTTAGGTATGTCTATCATATATTCATATCATATATTTCTTATTCTAGTACTTATCATTTGGTCTATTATCTTTCTAATGGTTCATATTACCTCACTCTATTATGTTGCATGTCATATTCTTATACATATATTACCATGGTTATATACTATATACCATTGTTATGCTCTATTTTCATGTCTTTGTTTCACATCTTTGTTATCACATTATGCAATTTAACAATTCAAAACCTTCAAATCATTATGGATGATCAATATAAATACGATACATATACTTGTTTCTCCTGATTAGTCATGGTTCATTGATCATCCCAAAAATACACTTTCATTTTCATATATATAATCCAATATTTCGCGATCTCAAATCAATTAAATTATGCTCACAAATTCGATTCGATTCTTGCAATTCAATTCAATTGTGCAAATCAGATTTAGTTATACAAATCAATTCAGTTATGTATAGCAATTTAACCTATGTCTTCGATATACGGGATATCTCAGTCAGACACGGTCCCTGCGGGGCTGCGGGCGGTATCGAATGGTTTTATAACACGATACGAGTTGCCCCAGACTCTTGTGGTTATAAACAATCAAATAGTGAACACTGCGATACGGTCCAGCGAGTGCTGATCGAGGAGTGACACATCAATACAATAGATTCGCGATCACGCTATTTGACCCTATTGGTATACCAATCTATCCTTAATGCGAAATAAGCGGTTAACATTCTATTAAGGGTGTTCCGTCAACTATAAGAAAATATGAGTACAATATGCGGCTTGTATAAACGGGTTATTTTTCAATAATCATGCAATTTTTATATGCAAACATTTCACAATCACTTTTCTCAAGGATATAATTCTAAATCAATTCAATATGCTTTTAGAACAAACATCACGAAAACTTGAAAGCGAGAATAGAATTGATGGAACAAACCCATTCCTTAGTTTCGGTTTAAATCATTATAAAAATTCTTGACTTCTTTAAATCTATATTCGTTTCTCATATTTAGCTTCATATTATGGCTATCATATTTCTCTATAATACATATATTCCTATAGTTTTATCATGCATGCATTTTACTCATTCTTATATTCATATATACTTATCATTCGGTATCGGTGCCCATTCATTAACATCTTATATCTTATTAACTTATATCTTCATGTACTTTATTATACTATCATATCTTATGACATATACACTATACATTTCTATACTTGTACACGTTTTACTTGTGTTTTATCAAAGCTGTTCTATCTCGCAATAGGAGTCACGGAACCTAGACTTCTTCTTAAATACCCTTAGGTACTACTTCATGTCCAAACTATTACCTTTTATCCTTTCTTATTCGGATACACCGTATAAATATGCTTGGACGGAGATAAGGAATGAGCGAGACTCGGTACAATATATACCTGGCGAAGGTCTGATCTGATGCGAGCAGTGATGCTGCCGCGTATTAGAAGTGTGAAACAACGCGAGGAGTCGCGAAGCGATCGTATACGTGCCAAAGCACTAATCATATGTACGTTCCTGCCCACGTGATAGAAGCGTCGTAGCACTAGCAAGAGTGCCGAAGCACTGATCATATATGTCTTGTCATTCAATATCCGGTCTTAGGCAGTCATACAATTATACGTGTTCTCTGAACTTATCATTTTATTCTTTTCTTCTATATTCCTTTACATATCAAATCTACTTATGTTGTGTTCTTGTTCATATCACATCTGTTTTTCCTTATTTTGGACCTAATATGAGTTCCACTTTTATCATATTATGTATGGCTGTGTCTTGACTCAATGGGCTTTACTTAGGTCTAGAACGCCGAATCGGGTTCGGACGAAGGAGATATGACCTTAGAAGTTGGAGGTCATGCATAGTCAGCCTAGGCGAAGTGACTGAGCCCGGCGGTTGAGCTGACCTCGGTAACTGGGTCCTATCACCTCGGTCAAACATCTTCTATACTCCTCAGTCATATCAATGTATTCTTGACTCGGTGGAAGCCGCCCGGTCGAGAGACACCGAATCAGGTCGGACGAAGGAGTTATGACGCGCCAGGATTGGAGGTCATCGTAGTTAAATCTGACGGTGACTGCCTTGGCGAGCTACACTGGAGAGTGACGAGCTCAGTCCTAACACCTCGTTCCTGACATCTAATATCCTCCTCAGGCATATGGATGGATTCGTGACTCAATGGGCTCCATAGAGTCGAGACACCCCAATCGGAGTTCAAACGAAGGAGATATATGACCTTCGAGTTGGAACGTCGCAGTCGTCTTGGCGGTGACCTGAATTGATGGTACGCATTAGTGACGAGCTCAGTCTAACACCTCAGTCTGATGTCTAATATCTTCCTCAGGTATATGAATGTATTCTTCTTGACTCGTGGGCTTTCCATGATTCAAAGGCTGCGAATCGAGTTCAAGCGAAGAGATATGACCAGCCAGAAGTTGGAGGTCATGCGCGTCGATCTTGACGGTGACTGGGTGACGAGCTGCCCCGAAGTGACGAGCTCAGTGCACCTCGGTCCTGACATCCTAATATCCTCCTCGGGCATATGGAGTGGATTCTTGACTCAATGGGATTTAGTAGAATTCGAGAACACGAATCAGGTTCAAGCGAAAGAGATATGACCTTAAGTTGGAGGTCATGCGCGGTCAGTCTTGACGGTGGCGTTGGTGACGGGCGCTGCTAGTGAGCTCGGTCTAACACTTCGGTCTGACATCTAATAATCTCCTCAGACGCATGGATCGATTCTTGACTCAATGGGCTTTCCATAGGGTCCAAGAACACCAATCGGAGTTCAAGCGAATGAGATATGACCTTAGAAGTTGGAGGTCATGCGTAGTCAGCCACGACGGGTGAGCTCTTGAGACTGACTACCTCTGGTGGCGACCCCTACAAGACCTGACGAGCCCCTCACGGGACACGGCGACCTCACGAGGACTGGCGACCTCTGGGACGACCTCTCACAGGGACGACCTCTATGGGTGACTCACGCCCATTTATTTGCTCGGAGTAAAAAGACCATAACTTGGTCTCTAAGTCAAAATTAAATTCAAAAATCTAACGTAATTTCATTGATGTGGCTACAATTTCTAGAAAGGACTTACTGCCAAATTCTCTTTATTTCTGACCCAAAAACCCATTCTAGGTCCGGCTAGTTGACCCAGATTGGCGGGCGACCCGACCAGATTCAGTGGTGACCTCGATAAGGACTATAGCAGTCTCTGAGAGGTCCAAATCGAAATTTAAAATCCTAACATCAAGTTAGTGGTGTGGCTGCAATGTATCAGAAGGACTTACTTCAGATTCCCTTTACTTCTGACCTAAAAACTCATTCCCTAAGGTCCGACTCTTTTGCATATGATCAAAAATAGGGAATTTTCTTGGTTGACACAGCTAGACCCTTCCTTTCCAAAGCACATCTAGGATCATAGAGCTCTTCTCAACTTAATCCTAACAAGAAATGAGTTTGGGAGTTTCCAAACCCAAAGACATGTATCCATATTCAAATTTAGTGAAGTTTCCATACCCCAGACATATTATTCATACAAATATTCACAGTTCCATGCACGATCTTCTGCTCCTTTTCTTCTTTTCTTTTCTCTTGCCTTGCTTAGTTTTTTGCTCTCTTCTATAAGGCAAAAATGAGATATTCTTTTGGTCTTCTCGCAGCTGATCTTATCCCTTTTATTTCTTTCCAGAGGAAACTTCCTCCCTCTTTCCTTGAGCACTTGTCTCTTCCACAATTTTCTTCCTTATTTTATTCCCCAATATCTTTCTTTTATTACTCTTTGGTCCTCACTTTCAGTTTATTCTCTATTGATTTATCAAAACCCTACTTTGACATATGAACTTATTATATTATGACCCTTGGGTCATGAATTAGTAATTTGGTAATTTACCCTTAATTGTTATATTAATTCCAAGTTATTGCTTATTTATTCAGGATAAATATACTTTTACTTTTATTATACTAACATGTCAGCGCTAGGGGTATGTTCGAGTGTTACAATGCGAATGCGGCTTGGTGCATCGTATGTTGGTCATTATTATATCCGATTCAATTCAAGATGTCAAGAATTGACCAATTCGTTTATAATTCAATTAATCGCTCACATGCAATTAATTGTCAAACATTTCAAATATCACATTTCCAAATCCATATGCACTTTCGGATATGCATATTCCATACAATCATTTCAGATTTATTTGGTAAACTACCAAAACACTAGAAATCCAAATATGATTACGGTGAACAAAGAACTAACAATAATTGAATCGGAATAGAGGTCCGAAGAACTAACCAAAAGCCGTCGGTTCTCGTTTCCTTCCCTTCCATCTCGGTCCTAGGTTAGGTGATCCTCACCCGTCCTAAGTCAATCCCACACATCACTTTTAGTGGGTAAACAATTATCACGCTTCGCCGAGGCAGTGAGGTATGGTACGTTTTTCATTTAGTTTTATCCTTATTTGAACCCTCAATTCCTCTACTATCGGTGTACGAATATGGGACTTAACAATGCGAAGTCTGAATCGAGTTTCTTTGGAAGCATCGATCTCGATACGACTTTGATCGGTACCGGTAACTTGATCCTTCTTTGGTGAATGGTGCAGTACCACTTTGCCTCTGTCAATGGTACCGGTACCCACTGTCTGCATTGCCAATGTGCGGGTTACGCCCGGAAATTCTGAGATTTTTCCATTTCCACCGAAGGCTTCGAACAACACCATCCAGAGCTCATCTATCTCATAATCCATTATGGAATCCTACCCAACCCACTCCAATAATGGGTTAGAATCAATAAAAACCTCTTTTTCCCAAGTTAGGGTTTTTCCCCAAAATCAAAATCACAAAAAGATGAAGTTAGAGTTTGTTTTCATACCTTAAATCACTTGAAACCCAAGCCCTAGCTCTTTCATTTCTTCTTCTTGCAAGATCTTGAACAAATGGGTTGGATTTTGCACCAAATCCCACTTGTTCCCAAAACACTAGCTTTCTCCTCCACTCCCTCTCAAATACGGTTTTTCCTAAATGGGCATTCTAAGACTAAATGTGGTCTTAAGTCAAAAATCCCTCTAGGCCATGTTTGGCTCACCAAAACCCATTTGTGACACCCACGAGCAGAGGTCAGTTGTGACTTGTCAACTCGCGAGAATACACATAGCCATTGAGTATCTCAATGCCACAAAATGAGTTTCTCTCTACCCGAGACTCAAACATGAGTAAAAATGGCCATGTCGGACCCATACATCCATACTCACAAAAATATAACCAACTACATTACAATAGTTTAAGAGTTAACTACACTCTTATACAAACATGTTTCAATCATAATGTTTCATACATGTTTTACAAAAATATATAATCAAAGTCACATGTCGACTTTCTTCTCAAAAGTGGCCTCTAGTGAGCATCGTTTTCCTGAATACTCCTTGTACCTTAAAGGGGGATCCCACGACGGGGTGAGCAATGCCAATAGTTGAATTCTCCTACGAGAGCTACTCCCCACCTAAAATGCACATGCAATGGCACATCACAACATCCACATTCCATACAATTTACAATTCATACATGGAATGATTTCTATCATGCATGAAATGTTTCCATACCCATACCCCGAGTCACTCATCGACTCCTTCACACATGCCTATGCCAAGTGTGGCAATCATCACTAGTAATACCCAGTGATTGAAATATCGGAAATATCGGCCGATATTTCACCGATATTTCGTGTGTAATGTCGACACGATATTTCCCTCCGATAGTCGGTTAAAGGAAATGTCGGATTTTTTTTACAATTATCGGCGATATTTCGCCGATATATCAGTTTTTTACCGATTTTTCGAAATTGTGGATATATGGTCCAGCATTCATGAATCGATCCTTGTTCATAAAATGGAGATATTGATTCTTGAGGGTTGAAATTTTGCCCAAAAAGTCTGGGAGTTTCCAACCTCAATCACTAAACTAAGGATGCCCTTGGCAATATATATTGCAAAATTTTAATATATTGTCTTTCTAATTTATGAATGTTTTTAATAAATTTATAAATATTTTAATCATTTATAATAGCTAAATATAAATATAAAATATATAAAAATATTGTATTCTATTACGTTGTTATTACAATTACCAAATTTAAAAAAAACTATTGAATAAAATATTTTGTATAAATCATATAAAAATAATTTATTTCTTAATTAAATATATTTTAATAAAAATCATTTAAATTTTTATAAACAAATATAAATATAGGAAAAGAATGTAAAAAAATCAAATCTAATTGATATTATCATTCTCTATGCTTTTAAAATAATTTTAATAAGTAACTTAAATATATTCTTAATTTTAAATAATTTTTAATTACCGATATTTATGTAAAAATATCCATCGATATATCTCCGATATATCCGTAAAATCCAAGTATCGATATATCCGTCAAAACCGATATTTTCATCCTTGGTAATACCAATGACACCCATGTACCAAGCTTTTGTTGGCTCACCAACACCCAATGCAATTTTCCAATGGGTAACCAATCCCGAGTCAATCTTGACTCCTATCACTCAACTCTATGTCTAAGTGATAAACATGATCGTGTGTTTTCTTTGGAGCCTTGAAGTTTCGACACAAGCACCGGGTCTTTTACCTGACAAAATGTTCCGGATAACACTGCCGGTCTCTTACACCCATACATAATTTTCGAGCGATCACCGCGAGTCAACACACCAGTTCCGGGCTTTTCACTGAGGGGGATTAATGGCCCCCTTCTTGCCATGACTCATTAATTACTTTTCATTTTATGATTTGAACTATGAGTCTTTATTGAACGTAGTTCCAAAGACAAACTCAACCCACATTCACCAAGAGTGGTGAACAACAATACCGTGCACCCACACCTTACTCTATGCGATGTCACCGTGCACATGAATGCAATGATGTCAATTCATATATCAAATTCCAATGGCTCATACACAATTATATTTCATATAATTCAAACAATCATGTTAACACATCAATTTAGCATGCATTAACATATCATTCTCCACACACATTTCAAGCCGTTCATTTTAAGCAATATCATGCTAACTAATTCAAGCAAATTCACATGGACGATTTCAGTCCAACAAGTAATTCAGATTGTTTTTAACAGTCCCAAATCAGTTCGTGGACTATCCATGGACGGCCCCCTCATCAAGCATCGGTTCCACTTCATGGAATTGAGAATCCATGGCCATTTCCGGCCTCATAACACCCAAAACCATTTTCATGGCTTTTTAGTGAAAGAATATCCAAGTAGAAGAAGACCCCTACCTCCCGAAGTTTCCGAAACTCCACAATACCGGTACCCACGCGTAGCTCTTGCAGTGGGGATCAACTTTGCTTCTTGTCTCGCCGGGATTCCATGGACCGATCACCGTGAAATCTAGAGAGAAGCGAGAGCCTCTCTCTCTAGAATTTCTCCTCTTTTTTTCTCTTTCCTTTTCTCTCTCTATTTTCCCTAGGGGTGTAAACGAGCCGAGCTGAGCCGAGCTTTGAACATTTGAGCCTGGGCTTGTTTATTTTAAGCCGAGCTTGAGCCCAAGCCCGAGCCTCCAATCAAGCTTTTAGGCTCAGCTTGTTTAGCTCTGACTCGAGGCAAAAGCTTAGAAACTTATCACGAGCTTTGATCGAAAAATATTTTTGGGTTGACCTTTTTTGTTTAACACCAGAAGCATAAAAGAATTGGAGATGATAATCTCTATGTCTACATTAAAATCTGGGGATAGCGTATATAACCGAGAAATTACCCTTCTTGCTTGAGGAAAATAGGCTACAAGAGAAAAAATGAGAGAAAAGGAGAGAAGGGCGGCTATCAGAGGTGTTTGACAGTTAGGTATCCTTATAGGACCTTTTCTCATAGAAGATAAAAATGCGCTCACATTACTTTGGTGAAAATGTACGCAATCTAATTAATTGTTGAAATGTTTTTGACAGTTAGATCCATAGGAATTTTCCCATATAAAATGAAAATCTGTTTCCACATGCTTCATTTGAGAATTCATAATGGGATCAGGTGGCAAGAAGGCTCCTCCAAAGTTGCCACACCTGACAGTGGGGAACTTAATCCTAATATCCTCTTTACTTTCAATAATCTAACTACATAAGTTGAGTTAATGCTAGAGCAATGTGATATTCTTATTGTGCTTGATCGAAAAAAAGTCTTTTATTTGCCTGCATTCCATGCAATTGAGATTTGGGCCAATAAATACAGAATGACCACTTATTGAATTTCATCCATCTATATCTCTTACGGTCTTACCCAACCTGCATTTGTGTTAAGTAACAAGTAGTAAAATAAGAACACATCCTAAAGACTAAAGTAGTGCGCTGATGAATTGTACCCTTAAAATGAAAACGGATACAGTTCAACTAACTGGTGATTATAAGTTGTCGTAGATGACGAGCTTAATTGATGGCTAATGTGATCTCTAAAAGTCAAAGCATTGTAAGCAAGGCTGAAATTTTGTGTTTTGATGGGTGTGGGAGTGAAATTAACCTCATAAATTGAAAGTTTTGGAAAATTTTTGATGGAAGAGAGGGGAAAAAAGGAAAAATTAAAAGCTGGTGACGGTAGACGAGACTGAACACAGGAAGTGGGAGAACTTTTGTTACATTAATAAAGTAGTGCAATTGTTGTTTAAACTTTCAATTCCAATTCCATGTCATGGTACTATGTGCAGCAGTCTCTAGTGAGTCCTTTATTGTTGGCTCACAAATATGTACCTATTGATCAATTGTAAATTTTAAATTTAGTATTTTCTCATAAACACTGTAATTCTCGATTATGAAGTACAGGAACACTCTACTACCCTGGAACACTGTAATGCACTACACTCCATTGCACTAGAACTCTGTACTGCAGTGAATTGGCTATCGAAAATCCGCCTAAATAGAAGAAGCGAAGGCACGGTCGCCGGAAGGCGTTAAGAGAACCCTACGGACTTTGGACGGAAATGAGGCGAGTGATTAGGAGAATCAGGATGCGAATATCTTCCGGACAATTTAAATCACAATAAATTACATATTCGAAATCTAATTCTCAGCCCATTTGGATTTGCTATATTTGGAGGTCGATTATAGTTTTTTCTCCGATTCATCTGCAACAGCTCCATCTTAGATGGAATATCGAGCTGGATAAGCTAATTCGAGAGAGAAACTGAGAAGTGCAATTACTTGGACTTAATGCAATATTTTAATTGCTCTAAGGACCTTTTTCTAATATGTGTCTAAATTATGAACTTTGGATTAAATACCCCTTTTTTTTTACCCGTTTGATAAGAAATTCACTACACTGAGTAATTGCTAAGGGATGGAATATACAATTATTAACTTATTATCAAGTAATACAAACTTTTCCTTATCAAAACTAACTTTGATTAACAAAAAAAAAACTAACAAGAAATTCAAAGCTAGCTCTCAACAATTTTAACTTGCTTTGTTTTACAAACCCAGCATACTACAACCCTATATAAGGCAACTTCATTTCGGTCGAATGTCGAACATGCTCATCCACATACGACCATTATCCAAACTTGAAGACACTCGATCCAATAACAACTCCTAACAACTCAAATAAGACACCAAGCGCCTGTGATTCTCAACATTTCGTTATTTGAACAACATAGCACAAATCAAATAGTAAACCAAATTTACTCCTCCCATCACTAACATGTAAATAAGAATTTATAATGTACACGAGCCCTTCAGTAGGACTTGTTTCTAGGCATTTTCATAACACATAGAAAAATGCACAATATAAGTTGAATCCTTCCAAACATACATCATTAAAACTTAATTACAGTTCAATGGAAAGTAAATATTAAACCCGGTAATAAGCAATTGTCTAAGTCGGTTCATATCTGAGAAATCAGAAGAATGTGTCTAAGTCGATTGACAAAAAGCAATAAAGCTATTTGTCTAAGTCGGTTGACCCAAAGAAGCGAAAATAAATCGAAAACTAATAAGTTAGGTTTCTTGGCCAATTCTTCAGTCATATATCTCTTTTAGTATAAACTATCAGTCAACCTGTAAATTAAATAATAAGCAAAAAATAGTTAATACATAAAAAAAAAAGTAAACTAACTAATATGAAAATATTAAACCTAGTAATGAACACTTACACATTGCAACTATACAACCCAAATTAAGTGTCCATCTCTAACCTTCTTGCATAAACTCATTCTCAACCTTTAAATAAAACAAGAAGCAAGATCAAGCTTCATGTAAAAACAAGAAATACTAAACTATATATAAACATATATTAAAAAGTCAATAAAAGTACACTTACATTTGGATGCCAACTCAACCTAAAATCTGTCGTAACCAATCTCCCATACAAATCAAAGCTTGGGCGATCTCGAGGCTTTAAGAACCCCGATATTGGTCAAGTACTCTACCTCCAGCACTAAAGGCGGATTAAAAGCAAGCTGTAGTGGCAAGATGGATAATATATCTCGAGCCATCTTTGATAAGTGTCAAAATTTTAGACTATTAGCTTTCCACCAATTCAAAGCATCAAAATCCTCATATTCCTCATTACCAAGCTTATAAACTCCTTCATCTAAATACATGTCTATCTCACTCTTGTTCCTAGGAATGATATCAGAATTAGTTATAACCCACTCATCAAAATCATACGTAACTGTTTTTTGCGAGAGGGGTTAGAATCATAAGTGGCACTGCTCATGCTACTATTTATTTGGCTATCTACAGATAGATATTCCTTTGTAAAGAATTGTAAGGACTCACGAGACACATCTATATGCCTCGAAAATCATCTGTTGGATAGAATTTTGGAAAGAGTAGAGAATGAGTTTCATTTATCACAGAAGTCAGGGCCTCCCCAATTGCCATCACCAAGTTTATTCTCCCCAATACTTGTCAAACTTTTCCTTCGTCTTTAGAATTAAATGCAGCTTCACAAAATCTCTATTATCAGTAGACATGTCATTCAACATCTTCCTTACTTTCCATATTTGATGAAGAAACAAATTTGAAGTAGGATATTTTCGTCTCGAGAACACCTTTGTGACATCATTAATAACCTCCAAAAATTTAGAAACCTCAGTAGCCCTTTTCCAATCCTCATCGGATGGCAACCATTTATAGTTGTAGTCCCTTTCCTTGTACCGTGAAAAAACTGACTTGTTCTCAAGTGCACACTCTAGCATGGCATATGTTGAGTTCCACCGTGTAGGCACATCAAGAATCAAGCGCTTAGAGGTAGATAGCTTTAGGCTTTTGACAATCCTATCGAACTTATAAAGTCTCACAGACAACCCAAATACTTAACACTTTCTCGAATATTCTCAATCACATCTCGTACTTCTGTTTGAGAGAGAGAATTCCTTCCTCTTGCATTGTAAGTGGCAATCTCATTAGGCCAGTGAATTCACGAAGGGGATAAGGGAGAAGACTTGAGATCGTGTACAAGTGAATCCTCGCCAATTCCGCATCAAGACACGATGGATTCCAAACCAGGTATGCATTGTTGTGTTTTATTTCTAACTATGGTGATTCTAGGCATGGCAATATCATGGCCGACATTTGGTATCAAAGCCTACCATAGATTAGAATCGAACATAAAAAAAACGTTTTTTGCTCGTTTTTCCAAGAGGTTTTTGTCCAGTTTCGACATTTTTTATCCGATGAAAGTTGAATATTATTGCATATTTGGAATCTACTCGTCGAAACGAGAAAATTGATGGGTGGCACGTCGCCGGAGGAGGCCGGACGCGCCGCCACTCGCCGGCACGCCAGAGAGGCGCACGACACAGGACGACACGCCAATCGCTCCAACCGGTCAACCAGAATCGCTTTGTCGACGCCATGATGATCGCCATATCGACCAAGTTTGACCCGTCCGACCAATTTGACTCGGGTCGCTGACCGCCCACTTTTTGACCCGATCCGATGACGCCATACTGACCGACCTGATGATGTCATGTTGACGCCATCCGACCGGACTCGACCGAATTCTATTCGACTCGACTGACGGCCAGACTTCGCCATGTGGGCGCGTGCGAGCACGTCCGACGTCCGGTTGACGATCTTGGTACGACGCGCCAGACGAGATGCCTTTACATGCTCAAGCTTTACATATGTGAAAATACGAAAGAACCCAATGTACACGTAATTTTAGGTATATTTTATGTACTTTTGTAATTTCTATAGTTTCGAAATATGTATGGTAGCTCACATTTATATCAACACATAAGGACTGCGGTATGTAATTCATTATCTACGAATGAATTGAATAAAGATAATTAGCATGACATGTAATGTAAAAGACATACGCCTGCTTTACGCTCCCAGATTACATATATATATATATATATATAGTGAATGTGATACATAAAGCTTATATCCCGGTATGAGAAATTTTCTTATGATTCAATCGGTTAGACCGCCAAAGTGCACACTTAACTCGGGTTTGAGAAATATCGCCCCTATATCAGGCGGGATGTCTCCTCGTTTTATTGCATGATCATACTCCCAAAGGAGATGATCTTGTGTTAGTTCATGGAGGGGTACATGTATAGCATATGCTTGAAAATGACTGATCTTAGTGATTCATACACCCAAAGGTGGTGATTTCACGAAAGATTAGAATATGTTCTCATGGTCGCTGTCATGTGGAGAGTGTACAACTGCATGTCATATTTTCTGCCCAAAGGTGATTATGTGATGATGTATGTAATTCGTGTAAGTATTCACATGATGTCGATTGTATTGTTTGTTTTGTTTTCCAATACTTTTTCTCAGAAACTGCAATTCCATTTCGATTGAGCGCCCCATCTGGATTAACTTTAAGAAAATGGAAAGAGGATTTTCTATTTGGAATGGAGTCGCGTGATGTTCACATCGCTTCAAAAGACAAGCCTAAGCAGATATCACGGCTACCAAGATCGTAATCGAGAAAACGTACTATGCCGCTGGGAAAGAGCAATCGAATTTGCTTACGACAATGAAGAAATCCATTCAAGAACACTTAAAAGTGGCTTACCAAATCGATCGCATCGCATGAAACGGTATGGAAGCTCGAGGCTAGAAACCGCACTTCATCCACGTCGAGGTGTTGGTACACTTCTTCAAAAGCTCTTCAATATGAAGTATGATTGGTCTGCTGGGGTTAGAGATTACATCCTTAGGATGGTAAACCTACAGACGAAGCTTCAAGCTCTGAATGTTTCCATTCCTGATGCTTGCATCGTGCATCAAGCCTTAAACACCCTTCCACCTGATTTTGGCATTATAAAGACAAATTACAATTCCCAAGATGAGACTTGGTCAGCTTAATGACTCGATAGCAAGGGTGGTAAGTGCAGGAAGAGAAACTTAAGAAGGAGAAAGGGCATCTGGCCTTATAATGCGTTTCTATTCTACAAAAGGAAAATAAGAAGTCCGTAAATCGTACTCATAAAGGTACTCATGACACTATCACCATCCGACAATACGTGGGTCCAAAGAAGACATCCTTTAAGAGGGATGGTGATCGCTGCTTCTTTTGTAAGAAGAAAGGTCACATAAAGAAGGATTGTGCAAAGTTTAAAGCTTGGTTGTCCAAACGTGAGCCTACAGGTAATGATTCTTTAGCACTTATTTGTGAATCCAACCTATCAGAAGCACCATCCAGTTCTTGGTGGCTCGATAGCGGTGCAACTAATCATGTTGCGTTTACCATACAGGGATTCATAAACCGGGAGTGTAGCCAAATCAGATGAATCAAACCTTACCCGCTGGGAAACAACGAAAGTCGATGTTGCGTTCAGGTAATTCGATTCTAGACTCGGTTTTAGACACGCTGAAAGACACCTTTTTATGTACCTTCATTTAGACGGAACTTAGTTTCCGTATCGTGTTTGGACATGTATGACTACTCTTTTGAAATCAAGAACAATGTTATTTCTTTGTTTCTTAATTCAAATAAGGTTGGGTGCTGTTATATGTCCAACGGATTGTACAGATTGTGTTTATCTCCCAATGACATATGATCGCTCGGTAATTTTACCCGAAAAGGTTTACTCAAGAGATTCATTACCTAAGGAACGCCTTATGGCCAAGATAAATCGCTTCTGGCCATCTGCTGGGATATAGTAGAAAGGTCGATAAAGACTAACATCCCGCCTCGCTCTTAAAATGACTTAGAGACATGCGAGACTGCCGTAGAGGTAGTAAAATGACCAAGATAAGAAAGAAAACTAGCCCCATGTTCGACTACTGAGGTCACACCACACCGATATAAGTGGACCTTATACGGCAACCTTGTGTAGAAATTTTATTTCATCACATTTATTGATGACTATTCTCATATGGTTATTTGTACTTGATTAAAGAAAATAGCTCCTTGACAAGTTCAAGATTTTTCTGACCGAAGTCGAAACTGGGAAAAAGTCATAAAAGGTTGTTAGATCCGACCGAGGTGGAGAGTATTATGGCAAGCATGGCGATGCTCTGACAAATTAAGGGGCCATTCACAAATACTTAGAGGATTCTCGGGATAGTGGCACGCTTACTATGCCCGGGAGTCCCTGAAAGTAAAATGGTGTAGCCGAAAGGCGCACGCACTCTTATGGAAATGGTGTGCGGAGTATGATTAGTAAGACAAATTTACTGGGTTCTGTGGGTGAGTTTTTGAAAAACAGCTTTGCACATTCCGAATCGTGTACCTACAAAGCCGCTCCATTGACTCTTTGAAGTTAAGTGGATCAAGCATAAGCCCACTTAAACCATCTTTAAGGCTCGCACGCCCTCACAGGTCGGGGTGTTTATATAATCCGACATTAAGTAAGTCGACTCCGTAACCACTCTGTTACTTTGTATCTTAATTTTAACATTCAAAGGGATATCTGCTCTATAATCCCAATGGAGGCACAAGAATTGTGGAATCATTGCATAACCAAGTTTTCGAGTTTGATGTGGCTCTAAGAAAGTAGCTAGAAATCACGTACCATTAAGGATAATAAGCATTTGGTAATATGGTATCTTTATCTCCTCCCATACGCATACTCTGTGGAAACTCCCACACAACTATATTGAACCCGTTGAGACTCGGGATCCTCGTGTCGGTGACAGCTCCTAATGAAGTTCATATCAAGGCTCAGCAGTGATTACATTATTACTACTCCAAAGAAGGGAGATCCACTGGGGTATAGATCACTATACCACCTGACCATTTAGTCTATATAGGAGAGCAAGACTACGATATTCTGCTTCGTGGCTGATCCAATGACGCGATGAAGTCGTTTCGTCCTCGCCGAACTCGTGGTCGATGCAATGAAGGATGAAACTAATCCATGAGGCATAGTTCGAAGTTCTCGGGAACTTGTCAATTACTTCCGAAATCATAGACCCATCAATCGCAAATGGGTGTATAAGACTAAAAGGGACCCTAAAGGAAAGATTGAGAAGTTTAAAGCCAGACTGGTAGCCAAAGGTTTCACTCAGAGAGAAGGAGTAGACTATGAAGCAACATTTTCTCCGGTCTCTTCTAAAGATTCTTTCAGAGTGATCATGGCATTAGTTGCTCATTTCGATATGGAGTTACACCATATGGATGTTAAAACTGCCTTTCTCAATGGAGACCTTAATGAAGAAGTCTATATGATGCAACCCGAAGGTTTTGTGGCAAATGATTCAGGTACGCTTGCATGTAGACTGAAAAAGTCTATTTATGGTCTCAAGCAAGCTTCTGCATTAAATGGTACTTAAAGTTTCATATGTTGTCGTTTCCATCCGGTTTTGTTGAACAGCAGATCAATGTATATACCGTAAGGTCAAGTGGGAGGAAATTTATTTTCATACTCTATGTGGATGATATCCCGCTTTGCAAAGGACCTTGGTTTACCGTATGAGACAGCTTAATGTTATCAAAGAACTTTGATACGGCTGAATCTTCTGTGAGGCGTCTTTGTCCCGGGGCATTGAGATTCAGCTGTGTTTCGCTTCGCTGACTATTGCTTATCTCGAGGGCATATGTTGATCGTATTTTAGAAAGATTCAACATGCATCAAATGTAAGCCAGAATTGCTCCTCGTCTCGTAAAGGTGATAACAGTCCGGCTACAATGTCCTCATTCCTCGATATCAGAAAGCCCAAATGAAGAATGTACCTTATGCTAGTGCACTTGGGAGTATTATGTATGCTCAAGTATGCACTAGGCCGGATATTGCCTTTGCAATGTGACTTAGGCGACATCAATCAAATCCAAGCACACCCATCATCGTCACCGCCAAGAAGGTTACATGAGGTACTTAAAGCGACAAAAGACTATATGCCGACATAAACATGTTCAGGACCTAGAGCTAGTCGGTATTCGGATTCACTTTGCTTACCGCCGATGAAAAAGAAGTCAACAAATGTTACATCTTCAAATTCAGCGTGAGCCGCGATCATGGAAAAGTGAGAAATGTAAGTCAATAAAGATCCTCTACCATGCAAGCGAGTTTGTAGATGCTTTTCACTACTCGTGCAATTTGGCTCAAACCTCATTAAGGAGTTGACCGTGAGTTTGATTTCTGGTGGATAGGCCCATACAGCTTGTATTGTGACACCTACAAGCGTTGTTGTTTATTAACAAATGCAGGTCTCAAGGGGTCTAAGCACATGGAGGTCAAGTACCTAACTATAAAGGAAAAAGTTCAGACCGGTGACGTTGCAGTGGAGCACATTTCAACAGATGATATGATTGCAGATCCGCTAACTAAACGCCTTCGCCCTTGTGTGTTTCATCGACATGTCATTAGCATGGGCTTAGAGATCATGATACCGCCAATTAGTGGGAGTCGTTTAATTTTATGTCGCTTCTCTCATAAAGTTTGTTTCGATTTCATTACATTTTTGTAATATTTAATATGTATCAATTTTTTTGGCATTCAATGAGTAAGATAGGTATCGGGTGAATGCAAGATTATCGTTGAGTACGTATAATTCTGTTAAAAAAAAATCCTGGCAAGGTTGTGCAAACCTTGAGTGCAGGCTATGGGGCATCTTAGTATTAGCCTTACCAATATGTCTCTTGCTATTAATACAAAGTACGGTTAACTATCAAGATAAGACATATACAGGTTCATTGGAACCATGATGAGAATTCTCTAGTGACACACTAGGTTTTGTGACACTTAAGGAGAGAGAATTTGGACTAACAAAAATGGATAACACATGAAGTATCACTCATTATGAGGTATTGTCCATTTAACACACTACCATATTGAATCCATATCAGTAAAGTTGAAAGCACTCGTGACCATGAAAGGCTCTCACAAGGATTACATGCAAGCACTACCATGATTCGTGTTCGAGACTTTGGATGCGGATTGACCATTAAGAACAATCTCTGTAGACCAATATGAGGGTGCACACATAGCTGTTTTTCACTAATATCGCCTAAGTGGGAGAATGTAAGATTTTCTCCTAACGTAGCTTTATTAATCGAGGATCAACTAAATTAGGTCAGGTTTAATAAAGGTACGATATATGGGTTCTTAATCGCCCCAATATGGGATCGGGGCTGGTGGGTCAGGTACGTCTTACTCGTGATGAGAGGGCCCGTGGTCAAAACTCTATAAATAGCGCTCAAGTCCCTCCCTAACCCCTTCCTCTACCATTTTGCACATTTTTGACTTACGTGAAACCAGAGAGAATCTCTTCCTCCCGCATCAGAAGCCAAGAATCTCATTAAAGCGTACAGGACTCAATGGGCGGGATATGAAGATTTGAGATCGTATACAAGGAATCGTCGCCTATTCGCAAGACAAGCACGATGGATTCCAAACTGTGCATGCATTGTTGTGTTTTATTTCTAACTATGGTGATTCAAGGTATGGTAACATTACCGGCCGACATTGTTAACCCATCTGACTATCAAGTTTAGAATATGAGTACAAGATTCGACATGAAATATTTTTACCACCAAAGTGGAAGTTTTTCTTTCGCTTCAAAATTTTCTTTCAATACTCTTACAAATTTAAATCATTCAAGAAGCATTATCGAGCGTAATGGTGGAAATTTTATCTTCAATTCCCAATCAATCAAACACTCACCGATACCATCAAGAATCGCATGCCCAAAGTGCGAGGAGGTTCCAAGGGACAAAAATTCGTGATTCTTTCTCGCAACTTCCATTCCCTCACCTAGAAAATGTCCCACAGGCACATATGCTATCTCTATGGACTGATTTGAAGTCCATAAATATTAATGCTTGCCAATGCGACTTCAAACTTTCCTTCTCGGACTATACATCTTCATCTGATCAAGCTGCAAAGTTTGTCTTTTGATTGGCTCCTTAGCAGGAGTTTAAGACTTCTACAAAATTTAGTGAAGAACTCGTGCTCACACCATCAGAAAGGATATTCGTGGACATCGAACATCTTTACAAGTTCCTCTCTTACTTTTCCTTTATCTTAAGATTGATAGCATTTCATCACCTTAGGTAACATCAGACAATAAACTTTGCTGGACCCTTATCCTTGCCCAGCAAAGTAGCTTACGAGGTGTCTGAAAGTTTAGATGCCTTTAAGATGAGTTGTTACTTACCCAGCCCTTCTTATAGAGCAGATTATGCTTGCGTGATTACATCTTGCCTTCATGTCGCCATTGTTTGTTATGATTCAATTCCTTCAATTCTTGATCTCTTCTTCACCTTGTCTTGGCTTACGTTGCATCTATACCCATTTCGTCGTCTTTATCCACATCTTCCATATTGATCACAATATTAGCTTTTGTTGGTCTAGACATTTCTGGTAAAACAAATAATCCACATAAACTATTTCTAAAAATGCAGAAGCAATTACAAATTTACATATACATAAGAAGTAATCTCATTAAATCATTTGATGATATTCATCTCTTTGAAATTGAAGATTCACATAGTTGAAATTGAAGATTTTATGGTTCTACATTGTGAAGATTTTCTCATTAACGAGGATCTTGTTGACTTGTGATTGAAATTTCTCACGCTTTTGACATTTCGGTTTCGCCCTGTTTGGTTTTCGGATCATCCGCCTGAAGGTTCTTGAATCTTTCCTCGATTTCCATTTTATTCCTTGCTTTTAATTATCGTGGTGGATCGATATTAAAAATTGATTATCAAACTTGATTCGATTCATACTGAGATAAGAAATCGAATTTCACTTGATTTCGGTACAAACCCGGATGGAAATAAAATTGTTAAAATCCATAATGTCCCGCTAACAAAACATTTCTAAACACCACAGTGTTTCTAACTTCCTCATAGGAAGGCTTCACACAGGAAAGTTCTTGAACCCAATACACTTTTTGATTCGGCTTCCTTCCATGCGAAATTCCTGACAATAGCAAGCCTACGGTTTCTGAAATCGGAGCTGGACTTATACACGGGGTATGGAACGGCCCGTCCCAAACCTCTCGATACTAGAATTTAAGTGGCATCACCGGGCTCGACATTTCCCGCTTTGTTTAAGCTTCTTATTAAAAAAACTAAACCTGAATCAGATTAGATTGGTATTATTCAGACATCAATTAAATGATTCATCGAAAGAGAATACCTTGAATGATTGTATTTGTAGCGCGGTTGTGAAAATGGAGGCGAGAAAATGTCGTGATGGCCTTGTTCGATCGCGCGCGTAGAGGAGAAAGGTTGAGATCTTGATCGGCGTCAGCCGCGTCGGGAGAAGCGGTCGATTTGGGTTGAGATGTTGTCGCGGCGTCAGCGTGTCGAGAGAAGGAAGTGGGGGCGGCGGGGTAGATAAGCGAGGCCGCGATCGGTCGAGTGCAGGGGCGGCGATGCGGGAGAGTGGCGACTGCTGGTTTAGGGTTTTTTTTTTCATATATTGCGGTGCAAGCGGCGTCGTTTTGCGATATTATAAAAAAAAAAAAAAAAGCTAAGCAACCTTGTCGTTTGTGAGCTTGTTTGGGGCTGGGTTGGAGCTGGGCTCAAGGCTCGGCTCGTTGAAACAAGCCTAATTTTAAGCTGGCTGGCTTGTTAAGCTTACGAGGCAAGCTCGGCCAGGCTTTCGAGCCAAGCCAGCCCAGAGCGAGCTCGGGGGCTCGATGACCTGGTACCTCTCTTTGTCAGTCGGTTGGGTCGAGTTAGGTTAAAAACTTGTCCCTCAACTACCAATCATTCATTGGATTCGGCAGATTTTCAGCTATCACTCTTATCGTAATGTGGATTTCACGCCGAATAATGTGATGTATGTCACCTATATTGGCAGGCTCGTTGTTTGACTCGTCACACTTGACGCGTGAAGCCTCTTGGGCCACTCGACACGTAACCGTCTCATCACTCTTCTGATGCCGAAGCGTGAGTCAGTATGCCGAGATTCGCGAAGTCGACTATGGTTGCTAGATTTCAGTCTGATTCAATGAAGTTCGTTTTGTCATCGAGATCTAGAAAAATTCAGTATTTGGTAAAATTTACTATTTTACTGCTCTTGAAAAAGTCAGTTTTCAAGGATTTCACTGCATTTTGAGTTTAAGTTCTCCCGATTTACTATATAACCCACATTTCATTTTGTTTACACTTGATGAGATGTCTGCCAAACATATAGCAGTGTAAAATGACCTTGAGTCCTCATTTTCAAATTCCAAATTTGTCCAACTCTCCCACTTGGAGGTTATTTCAGGACAATCCATTTAAATCAGTATATCACATTCAATCATATATCCTTTGCAATTGACATTTAGTCATACAATCATATAACATTTAACAAATTCCCGAAAAAACCCAAGTTTTGTTCTATTTATACCCGGAATATATAATAAAATTATTACAAAAATTCTAGGGTCTTTTTGGGGCCTTACAGGTGAATTGTGGACGTCGATGGAGAGTGGGAGAAGGAAGTACCATCAACGCATGGGTTGACTCGTGGTTAAGGGATGAGGCTAATTTTAAGATTGAGACTCTAGTTATTCCTTTATTGTTTGACGTGATGGTAAATGACTTGATGATTAGTGGGTGCTTGCAATGGGATGTTGAGCTCCTTAATGAATTATTTTCTCCCCGAGATGTTACTGCTATTCTTAGCATTCCTCTTTGTCCTATAATAGCTGTTGATCGTTGTATTTGACATTCTAGCAAGTTTGGTGAGTACACTATTAGGTCTGCTTATAGACTTGTCATGGAAAGGTTATCTTTCGATTCTCATCTTCATGTCCTTGGTGATTGGCATAAGTTGTGGCAACTCAGAATTCCTCTAAAGGTTAAAAATTTATCTAGCGTGTTGCAAGGGAGATTATTCCAAATAGGGATACGTTGCGTTCTTGTGGAGTAGATGTGTCATTATCTTGTATTTTTTGCAATAATGCTTTTGAGAACTCATGGCACCTATTTCATGGTTGTAACTTTGTTCAAAATTGTTGGCAACAAACTAGCCTGGCTGATACGGTGAATAACATGGCTTCCAATATGGATATTTATGTACAATGGTTATTTGTTGTTCTACAATTATTAAAGGACCCGATGGTTAGCAAGGTGATGATGATCTTGTGGAGCATTTGGCGTGAGCATAATGAGAGGCTATGAAATAGAATAGAACAGTCAAATATCTCTATTGTCTTCCATGGCTTGGAGTGTCTATATGAATGGTTACAAGCAATAGATCAGCCTAGTGTATCTTGGGTTCCTCGGGTGGTATAAGAATGTTCTAAGTGGCATCCTCCTCCGCCATCTTTTGTTAAATGCAATTGTGATGGTGCAGTTTTTGATAATGATGAAACAGGTTTGGGTATTGTTTTAAGTGATGAAAGTGGAGATCTCCTTGCTTACAAAATGATGAAGCTTCTTGGTCTTCCTGTTGTCAAATAATGTAAAGTGTTGGCTCTTTTGGAAGCTATCTCTTCGGTGCACACCTTAGGCTATAATCAGGTTCTCTTTGAAACTGATTCGCAAATGGTAGTGAATACTTTGGCTTATGGATCATGTAATAATAAAGAATTTGGGATCTTTACCAGTAGTTGTCATATCTTGTTATGTTATGAGCCTAATTTTAAGGTTGTTTTTGTACGAAGACATGCAAATGGGACTACACATACTTTGGCTAGTCAAGTTTTGCACAAAATCATTCAGTGCGTTATGATGTTCCTGTTTGGTTAGAGAAGTATTGGAGAGATTATTGTACTGTAATTGATCATTAATGGAATTTTGTTTCGAAAAACAAAATAAAGCTAAAGATGATCAAAATTAAAAATCGAAAAGCTTGTACACTTCGATTAAATAAAAATAAAAGTTTTTACACCAAAATGTAAAAAATAAAAGTCATTTAAATACTGAACAACAAAATAAAGTTGAGACACCAAAATTAAAAAAATCATAAAGTTTAGACACTTAATAGAACAAAAATAAAATTAAGACACCAAAATAGAAAAAATATAAAAGTTGAGACACCATTTATGTAATTAACCCCTTTTTTATAATTACAAAAGTAAACCTTTCAAAGAAATTATTTTTTAAAATATAATTCACATCTTTTTTTTTGAATGACCTTTCAATGTAGTAAATTGTCGGGACTTGAACATGGTTGCCCTAGCCCTATGCCCTTTTCCATATTTTAAGATTTATAATTTAAATCCTAAAATAATTTCTAAAAATATAAATTAGCCCATCATGTCTTCCTCAAGTGGTAGAGGGTTTAAGTTTACCGTTTCAAACAAAAGATGTGGGCATAAAAGTGGGCGCTGGCCCGCGCTGTCACAATTACTAAATTGAAATTAAAGTGTAATAAAAAAAATATAAATTAAATTATATTTTTTTTTAATTAGTGTTGTTATGTTTTATAAAGAAATTTTTTAAAATGGAAATTTATTAAAAATATTGAACAATTCTATCAATTCTTTTATTGTCGGTATTTATAAAAAAAAATAAGGGAAAAAAGAAAAAAGAAGAGCCATGGTAAAATCGGTGTAAGGAAATTCCCATTCATGGTGGGAGAAAAGGTACCCTTACAAACCAAACAACCCTGATAGGGGGTATTTGATAATTAATATTGTTGTTGAATTCCGGCCAAACCCCATAGGGAGGCATTTGATAGTCTCCATCATTTCCCATCTGCTACTGTCAGCCCTTGTATCTGTCGAACGAGCTGGTGTTAGGGTTTACAGTTACGCACAGCAGATTTAGGAATCGTAGAGAAAGAGACATGGCGAACCAAGGCGCCAAGAAGCGTAAGGAGGAGAACAGTCGCCACATGACTAAGCTTCTTCGCCTTATCATAGCCTGTAATGTACGCCCTTCTTCTACTCCTAGTTCATGTGTTTGGTCCCTGAGAAAAATGAGAACAAGAATAAGAAGAAAAAAAAAAAATCAATTGATTTATGTTTTGATGTTTCGCTGGCTTGCTCTCAGTTTAATTAATTCAAATGGTTTGGCACAAGTCAGTGTGGAATTAGGTTTCTTCTTCCCAAGGAATGGAAAAATTCGTAAAATTTCCTTATGTTTTCTCGGCAACCAAATGAAAGCTTGGTAAACGGAGTGAAAGGAAAATAATTGGTTGAATGGTCCGAAGAAAAAAAAATTGAAGTAAATTGAGCAAAAGGATGTATTATCTCGGGTGGGCAGAATTCTTTGTTTTTGCAGTTCCCGAAATTGGAGAACCATTTCTCAACTGTAAAAGGGGGAAAATCCAAGATTTGAAGTTTTGATTTTGCTTATTTTCTTTGTGTTTTCTTTGAAATCAAACCGAGGTTTAAGATGATTCCTTATTCTTTTGCTAAATGCTGAAACTGAAAGGAATTATGGAGTATGGTGAAAGAGGGGGTTGGGTCGATAATAATGATCTTATACATAACTTCTGTTAAAATGGTAACATAAAGGTTTTCATCTAGAGGTTGCAGCCAAGGTGAAGGTCCTGTGGCCTTAAAAATTCAATTGTTTGCTATCTCTGGTAATTTGGACTATGCATAAATTCTGCTAAATGATTTGCTGCATAACTTAATTTATCGGTTATTCCTTATATTGCACCATCTAGGTCTGTTTTTGTTTTAAGGCATGATGTTTAGGACTTCAATTGTGATTTAATAGGTTATATATGTATTGGTGCGGATGCTGTTCTTCTATTCCACCTTCACCTGGAAGCACTGGATTGGCCTGTTGTTGACCACTGCAGCCTATGTGATCCCCTATAAGCAACTTGCCTCAATGGCAAAACCTGCGTATGATGATGATGGGGAGCTTTTCGATGGAGGATTTGACATGAGCACTGGTGGAGTTTGTGGGTATGACTTCCTCCTGTTATTCTATATTTGTCGGATGCTTGCTATGCCTTCCCCATGTTTGTATTTCATTATGACCTTTCATGTTGTTGCTAGCTTGTAAAATGAAGCTTTTGAAATCAATTATGGGTGTTATGCTTGCTAGAGCAGGGAATGGGGGATAATTTGATGATCAAATTTCTGCACACACACAAATCAAGATTTAGCATCTTTCTGCTGCTATTTTTCCTATCATGTTGGATGTTAGAATTGTGGAAGCCAGATATTTTGCTTGATAGTGCAAGTGGGTTCATGAATCCAATTCATCATCTTGTGTTTCCTGTTCAGATTGTTCAAATGTTAAAAGTCATTTAGATTCTATATTCTGAATTCATGTTGACCTGATGCCATTAGAAGCTTTTGCCAATTCTTATCAAAAAAATAAATAATGTTATATGGACGTGTTATTTTATAATCTTGCACATTGTCATATTTGGTTGTGGAGTGGGATGACATGTGTGGAGTGCAAAAGGTGATCCTAATGAAGATCATCCAGGTTAGAATCTGTGCTGGAGAAACCAATAGCAAGAACTTTAAGAGAGGGCCGAGATTCTCACAGTCGAGGTTTGGGAGGGATGAGATAAAAAGTTTATGGGTCCTATCAGTGTTTTTACCATATGGCCTTTTTTTTTTTTTTTTAAAGATTTACAAATCCTCGACCACTAAAACACCGTGAGTATAATCATGCATCTCCCTACAAAAAAGAAGTCCTAAATAAAGAATAATAAACTGACAGATAGAAAATGATCAGACACGCAATCTATTGATCACATGTAAGAAATGACATCTGCTAAGAAAATAATATATTTTATGATTATAGTAACTGAATCAGTAAATATTCATAATCCTACTTCTGTGGATATTCAGATTTCTTCCACTATAACATGAAGTCAACATAAAATATTATGGAAAGACATCAGAAAAGAATGGCTTTCCTTCTCTCACAACGCTATTCCCTCCCTAGGAAATGGCAGTAGGTCGCTTTTCCGGAAGGATCCCTCGGGCGACGACCGTTGAGCCATGCTTTCCACTCGCTCAATTTATGCTCACAAGGACGCGAGGGTCAGCAGAGTGTCGGGATCTCAGCTGAGGTCGGGGGTTGTCTCCGCCTGGGACCTTCAATGACTGGGAGATGGAAGAGGTGGAAAGGTTCTTTATTTTTCTTCACAACAAGAAGATTAGGCCTGCTCAAGAGGATCGCTCTTTGCTAAAGATCTTTTCCCGAACATGGCTTTTCAGCTTAGACATATGTATCGTAAGCCGATAAAGCCGTTCCCTATGGATTTCCTGCAGATCCATTGGAACCCAAGTGTTCCCCCAAAATTGGGCTTCTTCGCCTGGGAAGCTTCCTTGGCAGCACGCCGACCAATCCGAAGAGGAGGGGAATTCTATAGTAAATAGGTAGTTTTTGGCGTGAAGAGCATGAGGAAACAATAGACCACTCATTTATCCATTGCTCGAGCCAAGATGTTATGGATCTCCTTGGCACCACTGGTTAATCGTGTTCCCGTACTAGGGCAACTTCTCCTTGCTTGGCAAAGTGCTAGTGTTGGAAAAAAAAGGAAGAGAATTTGGATGGCGGCTCCTCTATTTATCCTGGGACTCACTGGAAAGTGAATAGGTGGTTTTTAAAACAGCCCTCTCCTGCATATAGGATGAAATCTTTCTTTTGCTTCACTTTGTAGCCAAGGTGTTCAAGTAGGATAACTAAATTCTTCGTGGGGTTTTCGTCTGATTGGGTTTAGTGAGAGTGTGTTTCAGGCTCCTATGTACTTTCTCAGGTACTTTCGTGGTTTGCGCTCTTTTCACATCTACATTGCTTTTATCGATCGTGGACATATAAAATATTTTTGCTGCTGAAGAAACCTTCTTTCGTATCACTTGTGCTTAAAATTACCAGAAGGAGCATATAACAATAAGCAGATAAAACATTAAACAAGCCTCATTTGATAAAACACACCTTTGTTATCAGCCGAAGAAAGCTGAGCTGAAAGTTTTCCCCCGAAAGCTAGGCCGAAGCTTTGATACACAAGAGAAAGAGGTCATGTGTGTTAGCAGCTCTCGTGATTTATATGTGTTCTTCTAGTGTCCTCTAGATAGAAAAGTCTCATATATAGAGGAAAGAGGTGAATTGTAGATATAGATATGATATGATATGATAAGATTGTTACTCGAGCTTTCTTCGTGGTGCTATCGTTCTCATTGCTAAATTAAATTCAAACTTTTTCTTACAGGACATGACAGTGAGTCTGAGCACATGCTTCATAGTTATTGGTTTATCACACGATCTGCCGCATTGAACTCGCGCAATCTTATCAAAAGACGCATCCAAAAGAAAATACAGCTGCCTTTGCTTATCTGCTCGCCTCTATACAAGCCGCCGTTTTCTTCGTCAAATCTTGTCGTGGTCTATTGTCGCTTCTTTCGCCTTGCGTCACTTCCTGTGGCTTATGCTTTCATAGTCGCTTTTGCTTTTCTCACGCTTGTCGCTTTTTCTTCTCGTTCTTCGCTGCCCAACAGGTTATCTTCGGCGAGTTACCTCAAACATCCTTTATCTTCTGCTTCGCTTCTAACTGCCGCATAAATATTTTTGCAGATTCGAATAATTGGTTACAAGCACTGAACTGTGCTTTAAAACTCACCAATAAACGCAGGCTTATGTCTTTATTAGCCATCGCTCGACGGACTAAAGTTCATTAAATCAGCCCAAACTGAACCAGGCCCACAATGCTTTTAAACCGCCCAAGGGACTGTGGCTCTATCTTGATATCGTATCAGATCATGTCGATTTTCTAAATTCTGAAATTAGATGTTCTATTTTGAATTTCTTTCTTTTCAAAGTCGTGTTTTTAATTTTATGTCTATTTCATTTCTATCTTATTTTCATATAATTTTTTCATAACTAAATAATCTTGTTTAGATCTATTGTTTGTCTAAATTGATTGTTTAGGACTTCTTTCTAGCATTAAGGAAATGCATGATTATACTCATAGGATGTTTAATTAGTCAAAAGGATTTGTAAATCTTTAAAAAAAAAAAAAAGGCCATATGGAGAGTAAGAAAACCCCGAGCGGTGGACTCCATAAAACTTTTTATCTCATCCTCACAAACCTCACTCTTAAAACTCGGTAATCCTCAACCCTTTTCTTAAAATCAGTATCGAGCCACGCATCTAGCTAACATGCGTATAAATTAATAATCAAAGCGTATATAAGAGAATTAGAAGAGTGTTTAGACCCTTTAACTCTATCAAAATACATAGATCCAGTAGGAAAAATTAAAAAAGAAATAATATTTGACGGAGGTTTTAGAAACGAGATTTTTAATATTACTACAAATTATATTAGAAAGAATTTAGTTGTTCTTGAGATAATAACTACTATTAAAAAATTAGATAAAGAAAGACTAGTGTTTAATATACTCAAAAATAACCTAGAAAGAAAACATTTAAGATTAACTCACTCAGATATAAACAGTCAATCAAGACCATTTACTTAGAGAAGAATTAGAAATTCTAAGGAAAAAATATGATAAATCTGAACAAGATTATTTAGTTATGAAGATACTATATGAAGATAAGATAGAAAATGAAATGGACATAAAATTAAAAACACAATTTTTGAAAGAAATAAACAAAATAGAACATACGAATAATTTTTTCAAATTTAGAAAATCAACATGATACTAGTCCTCGGGCTGGGCTTAAAGAATTGTCGGCTTCGGGGCTTCATCGAGCCAATTTAATGAATATAGTCCAACTCAAACCAGAACTGCAAAGACACAACAAACTGCGATGGGTGAGGTTTTCCTAAAACCCTTTTAGTCCACCAAGACAAATGTGGTCGGGATCCTAAAGATTACAAAGAATGTCAAAGCCCACATCTTATCAAAAGCCCAAGAAAAGAAGATAAGGATGTTTAGAGTAACTTTTTCACCAAGGAAAGATGCTTTTGAAGATTTGACAAGGGCAGGAGAAAAACAAAGTATGAGAAAAGTGGCTACCTATATGGAAAACGCACTTAAAAGAAAACTCGACAATGTAATCTCTTTGACAAGATTCACAAAGACGTAGGTTTGATCCCAGAGGTGATACACTTAGATTAAAAGCAAAAGACGCTGCTTTTTTTCCTTTTAGATCATCATTTGATAAAATTCCCTTAGCAGGGACAAATGCGACCGTCTATGTGTCGTAATCTTATCAAAAAACCCACCATATATAAATTTGCCCTTGTCCATATCCCCTGTAAAAGGAAAAAGTTTGAAGTTTTTGATTTGACGATGGGGCCCAATGAGCACCCGGAATCAGATTCTTTAATCTTATCCTTATCCTTTATCCTTATCCTATCATCCCTGGTTTCTTTCTTTCCTCTATATATAGAGGACTTTTCTATCTAAGAGGGACACTTGGAACGTCTCTCACTCCTGAGCTCTCTCTTTATACCCACAACCCTCTTATTCTCTTATTATGATATATCCCAAAAGCTTTCAGCCTAAGCTTTCCAGAAGCTTTCAGCTCAAGCTTTCTTCCTCTTTGTGTAAAGGTGTGTTTTATCAAATGAAACTTGTTTAATGTTTTATCTCTCTCTTATTTATTTATATGCTTAACTCTTAATTGTTTTAAACTTTATGGGACATCCCAAAAGGGGTTTCTTCCGAAATCTTATGGCCTAAAAAATATTTTTTATTTTTTATTTGACTATGGTATATAGGCTGGAAAATCTAGATGCATCCCTTTGGGAGAAGCTTTGGATTATAAATTTGTTTCACCCGCATTCTGCATACACCGCAACGCCAATGCACCATTATTTTCTTTGATTAATAAACTTTCCTTACATTTATGATCACAATTGCGTGTATCTCTGATATTTTGCTATCTTGTCCGTTTGTCTAAATTGACTGTTTAGGACTTCTTTCTAGCATTAAGGGAATGCATGATTATACTCACAGGATGTTTAATTAGTCAAAAGGATTTGTAAATCTTTAAAAAAAAAAAAAGGCTATATGAGAGTAAGAAAAACCCTGAGTAGGACCCATAAAACTTTTTTATCTCATCCCTCACAAACCTCAGCCTAAAACTGAAAATCTCAGCCCTCTCCATTAAGTTTAGGAATAAGTGGTTTCGAACTTGGTTAGATGACATTTTTCATGATCCTTGGAATGGAATTAATACTGAAATGTTAATTTGATCCATGGTTTTAGACATTATTCATGATACATAATTCTTTGTAATTTGAGACTCAATTTGTTGTGACAAAGTTAAATGAGATGGGGTAGACTTCAATGTCTAATCCATTAGTGCAGATTGTAGTAAGTTGGCAGCTGGTCTCATCTTTTTTGAACCCAAGTTCTGAAACTGGATCAAAATGTGTATAACTTTCTTCCAGGGACTCTTATTCTTGGTCCTTGTTTCTTCTCCTTTTCCTAGGTTGTTAATGTGGTTTGCTATGATTACCTATTCTTCTCTTCCTGTTGGTAAAATGAATTCTTTCTTTTGGGTTCATGGTCTTCAAAGCCTTGATAATTTGATGAGGTTTTCCCCCCAACATTTTAAATTTGCATCACAGATAATCTTGGGTAATCTCAAGGGAAACCATGTTCTATAATCCTATTTGAATGACATCAGACTACAATTACATTACTGAAGTTCATTATAAACTAGGCTCTTGTTGCAATGCTGTTGCCTGCTCTGATTCTGTTTCTAAGCTCATCCAGAAATACATTGCTGGAGCTGCTGCTAAGCATTTCCTTCAGTAAATAGGAGTTCCATAAAATAATAAATTTTCCAGAACCGTTCTTAGGCAAGTGGAGACTTTTTCCATATTTGGTTGTAATATGATATGAAAAAAGTAGTGATTGTTTGGTTAAGATATAGTTTTTGTTTCCTAGGTAAAATGGATTCTAATATTTTCCAATTGCAAAAGTTTTGCTTAATCCCTGTCACATGTTGATTTAAAATACTAAAACTGGGTACTTTTGTAGTTTTTCCCCCTTGAGTCCTAGGGTTTCGAGTTCACATGACTGATGAGGTTAAGTTTCCGTATTAGGCATTTATTCAACATTGGATAGTTCCGTATGTGATCTTTAATATTCTGTTCACTTGAGTAATGGGGTTCATTTTCCATAGTAGGCATTTATTCAACATAGTTTAACATGTATTATTTGTCTTCTGTCACCATTATATTTGTTTTCAATCAATACAAACTGTTAAGTTTAAGTGAAACCAAATCTTACTTTTGAGTTGGTTGTCTTGCAGTTATTTACATGATGTAATCTACATTACAAGCTTTGTGCAAATCATGTCCATTATCTCTGATAAGTTTTGGTACACATATCTGGTGGTAAGACCAATTCCTGATTTTTGTTTGGAAATGTGCATTCACGATACACATGATGGCCAGTGTTTGTCGTAATGTATGTGAATTGAAGAAAGGCATCTTATACTCAAGTAATGGAGAACATATATAAATGTTTAGCTTTGAAATTTCTCGGTGAAAGAGATTATTAGAGTATGGATAAAATTCAGAAGAGGGAAAAGATTAATTTATAATCAAAATTGTTGTCATTTGAAGGATGTTAATCCTTCCATTGTATTTGGTTTGGTCCATCCAATTGACATAACCTAGTAGTTCTTGAGTAGTGGGGTTTTCTGAGAAGTAAAACTGAAACTGTCTTGATGGTCTCAAACCCTGAGTATATTGATTTTATTATTAATATTATTTCAACCACAAGAAAGGTAATTCTCATTTAGATATGATGGTCGCATGGTCCTATTATATGAAATTAGTGGGGTCTTCTCACACACACTCATACATATGAACCTAGAAACTACCTCATGACCACCCAACCCCTTGCTACTTGAGCCAAGTACCAAGAGCAAGGGTGGCTTTTAATATATCTTAACATTATTGCCTAATTGCTCTTTCTTAGAAAGATGAAAGATGGGTAAAAATTGCCGGTGTCTTAGAAGAGATTAGACTCAATGGTGTTGATTTAGTAGATATGGCTACATCATGGTGAGCATTTGCTTGATCAATTACACAACAATTTAAGACCTCCTGAGTTTAGTCGTTTGAATTGTGTTTTTTGGCCTAGTTTCATGCATTCCATTACAACTGCACATTTTTACTTATGTAAAAATGTATGCAGATTGGATAGGTTGTATCAATGTGTATGATGCATGTTATCTGTGCTATTGGTCATTAGAAAAAAAAAACGATAAAGAAAAGAAAGAGGAAAATAAAGTTTTATTAGAGAGACTGCAGATGAGTTGCTAACATGAAAAGGTGGGACAGACTAAATTTTCTTACCCTGCCTGCTGCTTTCCAGATACCAGCATTTGGAGGCTACAAGATATTTGGTCTCACCAGGGGATTTTTGTCACAAAGTTCGGAGGTACCGACTCAACCACCCTCATTCTTTTTCTTCGACATTTGGTGGCTAGGCAAGCAAACATAGTTGTTATGATTTCTTACTTGTGTGATTATGTTCCACAGGGAGGCGAGGAAGATGAGAAAACTCGCAAGAAGAGGGAGAAAATGGAGAGGAAGGCCTCAAAAGCCAAAATCATGAAGACAAGGACTAGATAGTTCACCTATGAGTGAGAAGACCAATTTTGCGCTAAATCTAATCATTTCGAATTAGACAATGAATGCCATGAAGCTCGTATATTGAATGTGAGTCTTCTGATTTAGTTATACAGACCCAAGGAAATGTACACTATTTTAATTGATAAAGAGGGCGGCATATTTCATATTAATTTGGGGCATTTAGTTCATTTGCACTCTATGTTGTAATTTTTTTTTCCAGTGAATGGTAGGAGTTGGTGCTGGTTAAAAGCTCTAGGATAAAGATTGGATTGGATTAAAATTTTGTGTGAATTTTGCGCTTGCGATGCCTCCAACAGTGTCCTTATATATAAACTTCTAGCTGACCAACCCACTTGTCCCAATTTGCCCCTCAAACTGCCATTTTCAATTTCTGTTTTGCATGTTTCTCATAGTTTGAGAATTAGAGTGCTCAGTGGTTATAAGGAAGGATTAGGTTCGAGTTTACATGAGAACAAAAATACTATGATGTTTTGTTATCCAAAGTGAATAGTCATTAAAAAAATTAAAAAGTAGTGAGAGTTGGTATAATAGTCTCATCTCAAGCAAGTTATTCTTCCTAATATGAAATGTTCATGCATTCTAACATCGTCTGTCTAGTCATTGCTTGAATTAATGTTACAACGCGATTTACATTGAGTTTCAAACAAAAGCAAGTTTCTATTAAATCAATTATTTGTGAACATGGACCGGGCATTACCGATACATTTCCTCCTTTTTCCCTTTTCTTAAAATCAGAATTTTTTTTTTTTTTTTTTAAACAGAATCAGAAATTATAACTTTTAATGATTATGTTTGGTTTCTAAGAAAAAAAGAAAATGGTTCTGTCTACTCTTATCGTAATCCTTTTTTTTTTTTTTTTTAAATTAAACTTTCTATTTCCTTCAATTTTTCTTATTTAAATTCTGTTCACATTTTCTCTTATAATTTTTTTATAATAGAAAATAGTCTAAATATATTAGATATTTAGAAATTAAAATACATTTAACAATCCTATTTCTTTTGTTGAAGATGGTCCTCAGGTACTTAAGAAATATGATGGGCAACGCCACGAAAGAATGAATACACCTTAAGTAAAAAAAAGAAAAAGAAAAAATATCAAATATAGTAAGATAAATTTAGAAAAATTCTTAGTATATGAAATTTAAATCTTTTTTTTTTTTTTTTTGTTATTTTCTTATAATTTTCCTCCAATGTCCCTAGAACCAAACATGCCAGAAAACCTTTTGTTGCAGTTGTAAAAATTGCTTACCCACATTCATCATCAGATTCTGATTAAGCTTTACTAACAAAGGAGGCATGAACCAAAAACATATTTTTACTCAAGAACAGAGAGCAGAAAGAGTATTCCAGATCCCCAAAACAGAGCCTACCTACTATAGTATAAACATGCCTTCACAGAGAGAGCCAGAGGAGTAGCTGAAATTCCAACAAAAATTGAAGGCAAGACTATCTCCCAATTGGATGTCCATATATATATATATATATACATGATCTGGGAACTCTAATTTTGTCGTTGGATCTCATGGGTTAATTTTAAAAGAGAGTTGCTAAGCAGGTTAGAGAGAGTTTGTGCTATACAGGTGGATAGAGATAGAGATAGAGAGTGCTACCGTCATCTCCTGATATTTTATTATGTACAAAGATTCAGGTGGAATGGGAAGATTCAGATGCCGACGGAGAAGTTTTGTGTTCAGATGATTGATGTGAATCTGGTGGTGATGGAAGAACCGCAGCTGCTTCATCCCTACTACAATCAAAACAAAATAATTTAGAAAAAAATATCGTGCCTCTAAGATATCCAAAAGGCTCTGAAATATTTCTGTTGATTCATATATACGGTATACCAACCACCCACCCACCCATTGGAGAAAATATATAGAATAAGCTCTTAACCATAAAATGAGATAATAGTCAAACTGATATCTGATGCTCTGAATGAACGGCCAGCAGATCCTAGTTTTAACAAGCAAAAAAGCACACACAAGCACGGTTGATCTAGATGGAACAAGAATAGGAAACAGAAATCAGAGGAAAAACAAATTAATTGTCTTAAAAGAAATACAGAGATGTCTATCTACTGTACTAGTGTATAACTAACATTAACATCTATAACATCTAACATCTAACATCTAACATCACCTGGGTGCTCATTTTCATGATACATATACATAGGTACCACCTCTCAAGATGGAACAGAATGGCATTGGTTCCGATAAATATACATACCCTTGACGTTCCCAATATTTAATTTACCCATAACAAAAGCTGCTAGAATTTGCAACTACAAAATTTGCACAATATACTTACACGCCCCTAATCTGGATTTGGAATGATGTTACAGCCCCTAGTTACAAACAATCGATCCCCCATATTTCCTATCCCCTTTTGTGAGGCTATTTATTAGCATTAATTAACATTCGTACCCAATCTAACTCTCACCAGAGCCACGGCCCAAGTTATCATCAGCCCAGCCCCATAATTCAACTTCCCACAACTTTCTTTTTCTATTTGAAGATAAATGTCAATTTCTTAAATTAAATTAAAAATATTAAACATACAACATAAAACATGCATAAAATGATACTGCATGCAATTGTCTGGTTTAGTAGAGGTTAAGCTAAGCTGTGGTTGCCAAAACCTTAACCCAAAATCAATTCGCACGTGGATTCGTAGAGATTAGACAAACATAAATCCATCTTTTGGATTGGGCAGAGCACAATCCATCCAAAACACAAGCAAGCAAATATGTGCACAGAAACAGACAGCAGCTTAGGCACAGATGTACAACTCTCCCTCAAACAAAATAATGAGTATTTAAAGCATCAAACAAATTGTCAGAAATATACTTCGAAAAATGTACACAAGGTATATTTTCTTGCAACAATTTCTGTAGCTTTTTAGATAATGAAAGAACAGGAGAAAATTAAAACAGACAAATAGTGGGTAGTGCACAATTCTAAAGCATTAACAGATAGCTGTATTATGATGTTTCTTACTTAAAACTGCCACTCTCACCTTGTTAACTGCTCCAAATCATCAACGGTTTGTCTTAGTGCATAAAGAGACATTTTCTTTACCTGTTTCGTGGAAAACAAAAATCAAGGACTCATAAAAAACAGATAGCAAAAGCACTTAGAAGTCCTAAAGAACTGCAAGTGTCACAAAGACACACAACCACATGCATACACTAGTGGTAGCATGTCAAAATCAGAGCTATTGGCTTCAAGATTGGGTTGGTTTTACATCAACTCCAAACATTAAGATGTAATTCTGCTCAATCTTAAGGCTGCATCTATAGCCCACCTCGTCGACCCAGCACAAAAATTAGAAAAATAAAGAATTAACACACAGGATTTAACCAAAGAAAATATGATATACTATGAAGAATAAGATAATGTACCTCTAGTTTGTCCTCCTTAGCTCTGTGATTATGCGGAAGAACACGAAATTCCTCAGTCATGCGCATGCACTCATGAACATTTTCAGGTGAGACAAAATCAAGAGCAACCTTTATGCATGACTGCAAGATACAAAATCACACAAGCAAACACAAAGAAATAAACGAGGAAAAAAAAATCAGAAACTGAAATTCAAAAGTAAATGGACCCAAGCAGGAAAGCTTTTGAAAAGCAGAAATGAAATTTCAAAGTAAATAGTGGGCTCATGCAAGGAAATTTGTTGCCCACTCATATTTATAATGTTTGGAACTTAGATTTTAATACAGATTTTCTTTTTCGACTGTTTGATTGTTTGTCCTTTTTGGAAATAAAATTAATATATATACGTATCCCTTTTTTTACAAAAAGTAAAAACAATTGTATTAAGAAAAGAACATATACAAGGACAAAACAAAAGGAGTGCAGATGATAAACAACACCCTCTGTTACAATCCAGTCACTCTATAAAAACTAACAAGGACAAAGAATTAGGCTCTATATGTACCCTAACCCACTCCAAAAACATAAATATAAAGGAGCATAAAAATGTGTAACCTGTTAACATAAAATCTTCAAAAGCTCTTTAGTTGCTCTCCTTCCATACGGACCAAAACAAGCACAAAGGCACTACTCTTCAAACCTTCTTCCTCTTCTTCCAAAAAAAAGATGCCCTGCCAACTAATGAGGACATCCTTAATTGAAAATGGCATCACCCACAGAACAAAAAAAATAGCCAAAATAAGGTGCTACCCCCTTCTTGCCTTAGCACAATGAACAAGAATGTGGTTTGCCAACTCCTCTCACCTCCCACAATAACATCTATTTAGAAGATTCCAAACTCCTTCCCTTTAGAGTTACAATAGTCTTTCCCAAACTACTTTACAAACAAAGAAGACATTCATCGGCAAGGGTTCTAAACTAGCCTTGTCGACAAAACTTTCAAGTGGCAACCTGCTAAAGAGGAGTAGAAAGATTTAAATAAAAAGGTGTTGCTCTTTATCAATTGTCAAACCAAAATAATGTGCCACCACATTCTTGCCCATAGGGCAATGAAGAAGAATGTGGTTTGTCAACTCCTCTCAACCTTCCACAATAACATCTATTTAGGAGATTCCAAACTCCTTTTAGCTAATCCAAAATTACAATAGTTTTTCCCAAACTACTTTACAAACAAATAAGTCGACATTCATCGGAAAGGGTTCTAAACTAGCCTTGTGGGGAACACTTTCAAGTGGCAACCTCCTAAGGAGTAGAAAGATTAAAATAAAAACGTGTCGCTCTTTATTAATTGTCAAACCAAAACAAGGTGACACCTCATTCTTGCCTTAGGGCAATGAAGAAAGTGGTTTGCCAACTCCTCTCATCCTTCCACAATAACATCTATTTAGGAGATTCCAAACTCCTTCCTTTTAGCTAATCCAAAGTTACAATAGTTTTTCCCAAACTACTTTACAAACAAAGAAGACATTCACCAGCAAGGGTTCTAAACTAGCCTTGTGGGGAAACTTTTAAGTGGTAACCTGCTAAGGGGGAGTAGAAAGATTTAAATAAAAAGGTGTCACTCTTTATCAATTGTCAAACCATAACATCTTTTACTCCACCTCTGATCTCATGCCCTTGTAATCATCAAAGCAATTCTTCTACTTCTCTAAACTCCCAATCATTTATCTATATTGAGAACACTAGATTCCAACAACCACTCTGTCAAAGGGTCAACCCAAGCTTCTTTATCAGTGACAATTGAAAAGAGCACAAGAAAGGCAACTGTCAAAGGGTCCTCTCCGAACTGCGTATCTTTCCAAAACCTCACCCTCTCGCCATCTCTAACCTTAAAGCCCATCCTGTCATAAAGCTCCTTTCACCCACTACGAATCCCCTTTCAGAGGCCCTCCCACCCACCCTATAACTTCCCATCAAAGTTTTAGAACACCATCTCCCTTCTTGTTTTCCATACTTCCATGAAATCACTTGCTTCCAAAAAGTTTTCCAAAACAACTCTCCAACACCATGTCCTAAGAAGAGCCTTATTTAGAACTAATAACCTTCTTACCCTAGACCTTGTTCCCTTTCCAATCCAATAATTGACCATCTAATAGATGATGCCTTTTGAGCTACGCCCACTCACCCCCTAAGGAATTTCCTTTTAAATCTTCTTTAATCTATTGAGTCATCTAATAACTGCTCAAAAAGGACACTTTTGCACCCTTAATTTACTCATATTAAGTCCTTTTGAGTAGCTAAAGTATCACACTTACCCGATTTTGCAAGTTGCAAGCCTTGAGGCCCTTGTTACTAATGTCCATGGACTACTGGTGTTCGGCAAGGAATTAGATATCTTTTCGACTCTTTGGAAGAATGAGGTAAAGCAATGAGATGACTTTAAGGCCTCTAACTCGAGCTTTGAGGCATTGGAGAACCATCTTGGATGATTTGGAAGTCCAATTGCAAGATTGGGGGACGAGGGAGGCTGAACCGAGCAAAAGAAGCTGAGAAGTCACACCAAGAGCATCTCAGTGTGAAATTTTCTCACTGAGATTCTCTCACTACGAAATTTTTGCAACCGAGGAGGGCCCAATGCGAAAATGCACAGTTTTTCGACCCATGCGCGATTTTCTATTTTCCTTTCCATTTCCGAGTTAATTTAAGCGATGTAATGATTATGGAAACCCTATATTGTTGCCTAAAAGCCCTCAAGTCGTGATTTAAAGTTTATAAATAGGATCAAAGTGATCAAAACACATATACAACTTTGGATTGGAGAATTTGTAGTTTTTTATTCTTTTTAATAAAGCTTTCAGTTATTTTCCTTTCGATCCTTTCGTTTCTGTTTATGCACAAGTTTTTCATCATTAATTGGAGTTTTCTAACCCTAGAATGCGTGAGTAAACTCATCTCTTGGGGAGAATGTTGGATCTAAGGAAGCAAATCAAGGGTGATCAAGAAGGGATGTGCTTCAAACAAAAGGTAGGTTATTCTATTGTGCAATTCACCTTAGGCAACAGATACAAGTCCAGGGAATCAACCCTAGTTGTTGGTATGACTCCCTAGACATAGTCTTTTATGAGTTATCCTTCTCAAATCACTTAGGGATATTGACACTTGGCATGCCTAGTAGGTACATCGGATAGTTAGTGAACCCTTTCATCTGATGTGATCAAAATAGATGTCTTTTTTCGATTGCTTGAAAGAGTTTAATTGGGATCCTAGGGCTGAATCTGGACACTAGAGTTAACTACCATACCTTAGACTTTTTTCGAATTCATAATACATCTTTCGAATTGACTTGGGGAAGGGGCTTAGGCGATGATGAGTGTAAAACTCATATATGTTTTGAGTTCATTTTACATGCTATTTTGAGCATTTTATATCCATATTCATGTAAAACTCATAACATTTCCTCTAAACTTGGTTTTGCGGGATTTTTTATTGAAAGCAAGTGATTTAATAAGAAAATATGCAAAATAGTTCCAAAAAGAGAGTTAACCGGATGTCTCACAGCACGTCATGAGGAAGATGAATTTTTCTGTATCACCTGGAGCATCAAATGGCTAAACTCTACTCATAGTTGCATTCTACAATCAAAGAGCTTTCCAACAACACCTCACACGCCCAAATCCGAGTTAAAATGAATAAGTTGTGGCCCCAATAAGTTGAAGAAGAAAAACAAGTTGCTGAGCAAAAACTATGTCGCGACAAAGCTAGAAACAAAATTTTGTCGCGACAAACTCAGATTTTGTTGCGACAAAGCCAGAAACAAAACCTTGTGGTGACAAACCCAGATTTTGTCGCAACAAACCTAGATTTTGTCGCGACAAAGCCAGGGACAAAACTTTGTCCCGACAAACCCAAATTTTGCAGCGACAAAGCCAGAAATAGAACTTTGTCGAGACAAACCCAGATTTTGTCACAACAAAGCCAAAGACATTGTGTTGGGCATCCAGAATGCTGATGTCGCGACTCAAAAATGTTGATGTCGCAACTCTAAAATGCTGATGTCACGACTCAAGTGCTGGAAAAACAAGAAAAGCCCAAAAATTGATATTTTGGATTGTTTTCAAGCCCATTTCACCCTAGGACTATAAATACTCGGTTTTTAGGGCAACAGGGGAAGTGGGAGAACACCTCTCATGGGGTTTTTCTTTCTAAACTGCTCATTTTTTTTAGTTTTGCTACAAATTTTGATTTTTGTGTAGATCTAGAGTAAGCTTAGAAAGTAAATCTTTATTTCCAGATAAAGAGATTTCAGTTGCTATACATCAAAGATTCGCATTTCATTAACAGTTCGTATAAAGTGATTTGAAACTAAATCTGATTTTTCTCTACTCCTTGTCTCTTTGATTTATTTCTTCATTTTCTTACTTTTTGTTTGATCGTGATGATTGGAGTCCAAAGAATGGAACATTAAACACCCTGTGGGTGGGGATTAATTGTTGAACATTCGATTTGCATTCTCGCCTAAGACCGACTTATATAATTGGTACTGCTCATATAATTAATTGTTCGAATATTAGTAGCTTATACCCATAAAAGAGTCAGTATTCGCCTCCGATTTCCAAGAAGTCCTCCGAGCGACACTGCAGATGTAGATTCCAAGAGTAAAATGCGCACTCAGGAGTATATTGGGACAATATTATGGAACCAACTTAACTCGAAGATTACTTTGATAGATCACTCTTTCTCAAATAAGGCTGTATGATTAATTGGGATGACAAAATGGGTTTAACGCTGTGGTGTCTCACCTCAATCTGATAGAATGACCTCGATCCCGTGTTAACATAGATCTAATCAAGGAGAGAGAGAACCTTATTAGATTTTGTTAAGGTTTAGTCTCCCAATCCATTTAGGATTCTTTTCCTTCTCTCTTTAGTCTCCTAATTAGACTCTAACTCTGTTTCCTTTTTCCCTTACACTAGAGTATAAATATGCCAGTTGCTTTCCTCCTCAGACTGAATTTAATCAATGTATTCCATTTTCCTCAACATTGTATCAGAGCCATAAAAGAGTTTGAGAATACTAGGGTTAGGGTTTCGCCGTGTGGTCAATTCTGGCAACCCATCCAAAGACCGTGTCACAATCCGGTCATGCTACAACCTTCACAAAGCCTCACGGAAGCCAAACCATCGTCGGAATACCTTGCCGCCGGTAACTTTTACCCGCGAGATTTTCCGACGACCTCCATTCCAGCCGAAGAGCACACCAACAAGAGCGCCTCCTTCCAATCTACCTTCCGATGGAAGACTCGCCGAAAAATAACCTCACATGCACCGATATCCTGGCCCAGCCGGAATCTTACATGCCGGGGCCAAGGTGTGTAACACTCAGCTTACACGCACCTCCAAGAGCGCGCTCGCCGAAAAGCCCATCCATCCACTCCACGCGCCCCGACGTCGCCGGAAAAGCCATTCTTTTTCAATTTTTCTCTTCGGCCACTGTTACTATGTTTTTTTGTCGCCTGAATCTCCATTGTTTTTGTGTTTTCTAGAGCTCTACGACATTTTCAAGACCTTGGGAGTTGTATCGGTTGATTCTTATTGATTTCTCATCTCTATGGCTGAAAAAGACTTCTCTATGACTGAAAAAGGTCATACTTTTAATTTTCAGATCCGAAACTCCATGATTACCTTGATAACCTCACAAGGAGTGAAAACACCTGGCCATGGCAAAATTCAATCACCTTCGGGTTTATCGGGTAATGGACGGCGTGATCATCTTACCATCAAGTACACAAGTATTCCCCAAGATAAACGTACTCAATGGAAAACCATGTTTTATTTGGCAATATTCTTCACAATCTATCATCGATGCCAAGACTATATAATATCGGGGCCTATAAGACTTGCTTACACTCTCTCTCGGAATCAGAAGAAACTGCGACACTAATGATATTCAACGTCTCTACCGAGTAATATCCTCCATCGCCAATTTGAAATAGCTCTATGGGATATATCTTCTATAAGGACGCAATGTCTACCCTTAAGGATGAACTTATCTCTTTTTGCCAAAGTCTACTAATATTGAGACTTCCCTATCCAAGATGGATCGAGTCTTTATGATCATTCTTCTTCTTAACCTCGGTACCTGCATTTTGAGTAACATACGAATCCGGGATACTCACTGGAGTAGTTATTTCAAACTTTAATAGTTTGCTCTACATTCGCCACACCTCCACCGTCAATTAATCCATGGATCCGAGATTACACCTGACACCTCGTGATGATTTCGCCTCTTCTCGAGATGATGCCCCAGAGGATGGACGCTTAGCAACCGAGGTAGAGAACAATGTTCTCACGCACATATCGCCATATAGGCTCGACACACCGTGATCGATGATATCAAGCATGGTCGACCGCATCGCCATTCGCTAAGTCTTCTCGATCATTCAAGATGTTTGAGTTCGTCTCGTGGAGTTCATCCACACCTCAAAGAGGGTCACTCTTACGCCTAATGAATATGAGGGAACTCGCTCACTCAAGCAACCAAATCTTTCCATTGCTTCGCTGCTTAAACCAATAATGTTCTCGTCATTTTACACATTCATCTCGCACCTCGATCCTCGATACTGAGCTCTTATCATATCTCCGGTAATAAAGACTTTTTTCATCTCTTACCTTCCGTCTCCTTACCTATAATTACCTTAGCTAATGGTTCAAACCATGCCTAAAGTATTGACTCGATTTTGTCCCTCCCTTCTCGCCCCTTACCTCGTACTTTACGTCTTCTAATTTTCCTTTTAATCTTATTTTCCATTAGTAAGTTGACTCCGTGACCTCTTATCAGGTAATTCCTACTTTTTCACACAACTCTCAGAACTCGCAGACCCGAGTACTGGGAAAGACGATTGGCATCGAACATGAGTCACAAGGCCTCTTTTCACCTCAACTCGCCTCGTCTAATCGCTTGCCCTTCCACCTAAGCTCCTCTCCTCTCCACACCGGCCTGGTCATCCAAGCCTCTAAGTTTCTGGTTGTCCATCATTTTCCTAGTTTATCTCTACTGGTGTGAGTCCTCGGCCTGCGCTGTAAACATACTCGCCTCGCTCCCAAAGCCGCCAGATCCTCTGGCCAGTCTCCTTTCGAGCTTGTTCACACCGATGTTTGGTCCTTCTAGTCCCGTCTCTACTTTAGGATTTCCGTTTTGTTACTTTTATGTGATCATTATTCTCGATGTATTTGGTTATTTTTAATGAAAACTCAGTTCAGCTTATTTTCTATCTTTCAAAATTCTCATAGTCAAATTGCACCAAGTCAATACTTTTATTCGTATTTTAAGAAGTGATAATGCAAAAGAATATTTCTCTACGTCATTATCTTCTTTTATGTCTTCCCGTGAGATTCTTCACCAATCAACTGGTGCTTACACTCCTCAACAGAACGGGTCACCAAGATGCTAATTGTCATTTAGTCAGACAAAGCCGCACTCTCCTCCTCCATCATAAGGTTCCTCAACGCTTCGAGCATGCTATCTTAGTTGCTTGTTATGATTAATCGTGATGCCTCCGCAGAATGACGATCCCTCATCTACCTACTACCTACTTAACCTCTCTCGTTACCTCCCTCGTGCCTGCCATTTGTTTGCCTTGTATTCTCACTCTCGCAAGACAAACTCTCTGCCAAAGCCACAAAGTGTGTCTTCTTGGGTTATTCTCGCCTTCAGAGGGGTTATCGTAGTTATTCTCCCGATACTAATCGCTACTTTATCTCTGCTGATGTCACCTTCTTTGAAGATTCCTCCTTCTTCTCCCTCCTCAGAAGGCCCTTCCGCTCTATGGCACTACCTATCTATTCATCTTGTTTTACCCTCTCCCGATTTCCCTTTTCCACCTACAGATGTCGTGACTCGACCACTTCAGGTCTATACTCGCCATCCTTGTCCTCCTACAGGGCCTCATGTTGACTCATCTCATGTCGTATTACTGGCTCCACCGCAGAACCGTTGATGATCTACCTATCGCCATTCAGCGTACCCGCTCTACTTCTAACCCACATACCGTTTATAATTTTCTTAAATTTTCTGATCGCTTATCTTATCTCTACTTTGCCTCGTTTCCACCTTGACTTCTGTCTCTACCCCTAAAAGCACTAGTGAGGCTCTCTCTCATCCGGACTGGAAACAGGCAAATGGTTGAGGAAATTGATGTTCTTTACTCCAATGACACATGGGAACTTGTCGCTCTTCCTCCTGGCAAGTCTCCCCTGCTATAGCTCGTATTGGTTTATATTAAAGGAAGGTGGGACCTCGATGGTCGATTGTCTCTAGCTTTGCTGCACGCTTCGCTGCTGCGGTACACCTCAAGAATATGACTCAGACTATTATGATACATTTTCTCCGGCGGCCAAGATTGCCCTCTGCTCGTCGCTTCTTTCTACACTATTATCTGCTCACGGCCTCTTTTTCGCCTGGATATCGCTAATGTATTTCTTCATATGGATCTCACTATAGAAAATGAGTATATATAACAACCAATTCGGTTTTTGCTCGTGGAGTCTGTTTGTGGCGTAAATTACGCTGCCTTTATATGGTTCAAATAATTTCTCAGCGAGCGCATGGCGACCCTGGTTTAGAGTTTTGTATGATTCAAATGCAAAGAAACTATGTTGCGGACATTATTCATTTACTGAGTAGATATTGATTAGCTTATGTGGATGACATTGCCATTACAGCAAGGACTCAGGATGGTATTCGTAAAACTCAAACAACACCTCTTCGTGCAGCTCACCACCTGACGCTATAGTCTGATTCTCCGTTATATCAAAGGAACACCAGTCAAGGGTTGTCGTATGAGAACAGAGGTCATCCCTGTGCTGTCGGGATATAGTGATGCGGCACGCGTGCTCACCCACGTATAGATCGTTCTAAGACCGTGGATATCATGCGGTTCATCGAGGTAACTTAATATCCTGTAAGAGTAAGAAACAAGACAGTAGCCAAATCCGTCGACGACAATCGAGCCATCCTTATCAACATGTGAACTCATATGGTCAAGCACCTTCTCCAAGAGCCTAAGATCGTGGGAAGGATAAACAAATGAAGCTTATATGCTATAATCAAGCCGCCTCGCATATTTCATCTAACCCAGCTTCCATGAGATGACCAACACATCGGCTGCATAGCCACTTTATCAAAGAAAAGATCGACGAGATACATGACTACTAGTTTTGTCAACTCTAACGACCAACTAGCCAGACATTCACTAAGCTCCTTAAAGCGTCCTAGATAAAGTATATATGTGACAAGCTTGCAAGCTTAATCTATATGCTCCAACTGAGGGAGTATATGTTCAGCCCCTAATCCATTTAGGATTCTTTTCCTCCTCTCTTTAGTTTCCTAATTAGACTCTAACTTTGTTTCCTTTTTCCCTAACACTAGAGTATAAATATGAATGTTTCCTCCTTTTGTAATTTAATGAGAATCAATGTATTCCTTTTCTCTCAACAGATTTGATGGCTGAGATACTGATTACATCGAGAAGGCTCAGATTGTCCCGTTTATGATGAATTTTTCGCCTTAAGAAATGGTCAGAAGTATTGGAAAAGAAAAACAATCAAACTTGGGAAGAGGGTCAAATTCAAGTAGTTATTGGGACTTATTTGTCCCGGAAAGGACATATGGTATGTTGGGAGAAGTGAAATGTATAGTGTCGAGGAATCCAAGGCCATAAAGACATTGCTCTCGGACAAATTCAGCGCTCAACTCACAAATGTCATACGCATGAAAACAGCACTGATGAGCAATAATTATCTTTATCTTAGTGCTATAATTTTGACTTAGTAGCGCTTGCTTGATAGATTTTAGAATTAGTTGATTAGTTTTAAATAAGTTTTTATTTCAGTTAAATTGATTTTATTCCACATCCTATTTGGTTGTCTAAATAGTGAAGAGCTCAGAATCGGGTGTCAACCCACTCAGAGAGAACCTCCAACTCTCGTAAGTAATGATATCCCGACTCTAGAGTCCACTTTATTACTAGAGACCGTGCACTTGCAAAGAGGATGAGTGTTGGTAATGCTTTTCATTTCAGCTGAAGTACACTTACTTTGTTTCCAAATCACTGAGATTTACTACATTCACTCCTTTTGGCCATATTATACAAAGATTTTATTCTATAAGCTCGCGCCACACAAGTGACTTTGAAGGTCTTTTTGCAGCCGTGTCCGAAAATCATCAACAAAAGCATCAACTATATGTTGATTCTCCCTTTCGAACGATTGGGAACCCTAGTTACCTCCTGAAATCATTTGAGACTTTTTTACCTAAGTGAAACAACATCCCTAAATCTTTTGTATTTGATAAATTTAATTCTTTTATTCAGTTCTTAAATCCAAAAGTCCTAAAAATCAATTTTTGTTTTTGCTTTGATTTTTTTCAAGCTTAAATTAATTAGTCATTAAAAAGATAGAAAACCCAACCCGTGGACAACCCTAGAGCCGCTATAACTATAGTAGCTTTGCTACTAGTTGGGTGATTTAGGTTACAAATTTTTGTGATCACAATTACTAAACACTCAATTAGGTAAGACGAATCACATGGCGTCGTTACCAGGGATGGTGCCTATTTATAACTTGGTAAGTATCATGAAAAAATAGAAATTCTTCCCAGATTTGAAAGAAAACTTACATTACTATTATTGAAACCAAATGAAATTACAAACCAAAATAGATTATTATATTTATTATAAGGGATAAATCATCCTTTTGGAACCTTTAAACTCATTTTAAAGAATTGTAGGTATGATAGGAGTAATAAACAAGCAGTTAGGTTTGAAATGATAGCATCTCAAACAGAAAGACTCGCCATTTTAAAACATCAATTTGACAAAAAAGATTAAGCTAATATGCAAACTATATATATCAAACTAAGTAGCACTAACCTCTAATAGTGTAAATGAACACAATGCTATAGATTTACAAACCTTAAGATTCCTAACTTGATGAGGACATCCAGCAGGTATAAAGACTGCCTCTCCAAGTTTTTGTACAAATGTCCAAGGTTCAACACCTACATAAAGCATCAGAGTATAATACTTAAAAAATCAAGAAATCTTTTACAAGAACAAATAACATGCAGAAAGTAATAAACTAACCGAACTCCTCCTTCAGCTTTCTTTTGTGATGCAAAGTCAAGTAGAAAGTTTGATCATGAATAGAGTGAACCACCTATGACATAAGATCAAAATATAAGCAACAATAAATAATCATCATAAAACTGTAATCCTTGTTCCTAGAAATACAAGCCCTACCATTTACTACTCCAAATATATGATTCAAATCACATATGAAATCCCAGACATGAAGCCTTTAAAGAAGAACCATATGCTATTTGTTGATGCAAATGTCAAATTTAGATCACAAAGCCTATGATATCCCAAAGCCAAGTGTTAAAGTCCTGTAAGAAACTATGAAATCAACTCTATCTACGTCCAGAAATTTGGTTTTTTGGTTTGTTTCCATCCAAGCAATGATTAAAAAAGAAAAAGCAGCAATAAAGTTCCAGATTGAGATGTGCAGCTAAGGTTAAAAAACAAGTTCTAAATATTTTACTAGCACTATCAAAATAAATCAAGAAATCCCTTCATTAAACCATATTGAATGCTTTGTGCACAACCGGCAAAATGCACAAAAAATTTCAAGAATATGATGGAGAATGAAAATGAAAAAATCCATTTTTCAACTTAAGCTTACATAAAAAGCTTTAAAACATAAGTGATTTTGATCAATGTGCTGAGAATTTAATGGTCACCAGGTAACAAGATACTTTACTACATGAAAAGCCTGAGTTAACATATACACTTTCCAAGATGATATCTAACCATGCAAAGGAATTTTAATTTATAAGGTTAAATATATACTTTGAACATGTACACATACTTTGTTTGTCCCCTTTATTCAAGAGATCACTAAATACAATGCTTTATATTATAGTATTGTAGAATTAGAAACTAGTTAGAAAAATGAAACTTGCATTCATGTAGAGTTAGGAAACTTCATATTCTTTCCTATTTGGTTTAGGATTGTCTTGTATATAAATAGGTGGTTTGTGATCAATAAAAGATAATGCTTTTCCTTCAATTATCTCTAATTACAAGGTATCATAGCCTTAGTGTTTGAATTTTCCCTTAAAAAAAAAAAAAAGCAAAGCAAGTTTTTTAGAGAAATTTCGAGAAAAAAGGTTCAATTTCAGAAGCATCCTAAACTTTTTCCTGCAACTCATCCCACTGTAATTTAATTGGCCACCACAAGGATCACCCCTAACTGGTCTCGCCGAAGGAAGAATCTCTAAGATCTCGATCATCCACACACGCTCTCGTCACTACGCTTGTTCCTCACGCGCCGACGCGTAAGGGCAGATGATGTTTCCCACGGCACCCTCACCTCTTTGTCAATTGTACATCTCACATGCCAACTCAGGAGGCGGACATTGTCATGATACGCGCTCCTCCAACATCGTCAAGCGTCACTATCCTCCCAACCACCTACCTCTCTTGTCCGATGCCTGCAACAGTGATTTTCAAAGCATTATGTGTCCGACAACCCTATTTTTCTAGGGTTTCGTGATTTTCTCTTTGATTTCTTCAAGATCTAAAGGTGTTTTGTGGATTGTAGAACCAAGTTCTATTCCAATGCAGTGTTTTCATGGAAAGGTGGTCCTTTTCCTTGCAAGATCCTACTTTTCTGGTATTTTTCGGATTTTCAGAGGTTGGTTTGAGATAGATCTGCTTCTATGACTAACAAGAAACCCCCAAGAGGTGTTGTGAGTGATTATTGTCATAATCCAGAAGCTAGGAGTGTAGAAAATTCCAGAAAAAAAAAATCAAAGATTTCAGTCTGTTCATTATTAGAAATCACTTAAGTCTGGATCTACTTCTATCACTATACTCGTCGAGTCAAGTAAAACCAACACATGTCTTATTTCCTCTTCCTCGATATAAAGAAAGACGATAGAATTGGATGACTGAATTCCTTATGTTTTTCATTGATCCATTGTGAATATATATATACAAAAGTCAATCTAACCTTCCTAATAGATTACAACTCTATAAGACAAGTTTCTTAATAGATTAATAACTCTATATACAAAGTAGATATATGCTATAACACTTCTCTTCAAATTGGAGCTAGATGTTAATTATGCCCGACTTGTTACCCGGTCCCCATTTAGAGCCTTTGTGAATATATCACTCAATTGTTCTCCAATCTTCACATAGCCAATAGAAATCATACCGAGTTGCATTTTCTCATGAACGAAATGACAATCTATCTAAATATGCTTAGTTCGTTTATGGAATACCGGATTAGGCAACCTGGTTTTCACACCAGAGTTTTGCTAGGACTGGTGTCTTAATGCCGACTTCCATCAATAGTTGATGAAGCCACATAATCTCACATATGGACAACGACATCGCTCTATATTAAAACTCTGCACTAAATAGAGAGACAACACTCTATTTCTTACTCTTCTATGAGATTAGATTCCCTCCAACAAAGACACGGTAACCTGTAGTGAACCTTCAGTCCTCCTTAGATCTGCCCAATCAACATCCATGAAACACTCAAGTCTATTATATTCACGATTATTATATAAAATACCACGTCCCGAGGCTCCTTTCAAGTAACATAGAATATGTTCTACAGCTGCCCAATGATCAACTGTTGGAGAAGACGTGTACTCACTTAGAACACTAACTGAGTGGCCAATATCAGGACAAGTGACTGTGAGGTAATTCAGCTTCCCAACTAGTCTTCTATATCTCTCAGGATCCTCAAATGTTTCGTCTTCTCTAGTAAGGTGAACGCCTGGAACCATAGGAGAACCGCATGGTTTTACCCCCAACTTTCCAATCTCAGACAATAGATCAAGCACATATTTCCTTTTAAATAAGAAGATTCCATGTTTGCTTCAAGAGATAACTTCAACGACTGGGTTAAGATTCAAGATTCCTGCTCTTTCAGGACGTAATCGGCTTATGAAGAGTTGACTTTAGAGATGAGATACCTTTCGAGTCACCCCCAGTGATAACAACATCATCCACATACACTAGCAATGAATGATACCTGAATTGGAATTCCTGTAGAAGACGGAGTGGTTAGATTTACTCTTCTGCATGCCAAATTCCCCAACGGCTTGGCTGAATTTACCAAACCACGCACGTGGACACTATTTCAAACCATACAAAGACTTTTGAAGACAACAAACCCTCTCTATCTCCTGTTAAACCTCCCATTACTCAGGTATATTCTTGATGCCGGAACCCTCCAATCTCTAGTCCAACATTGGCTGCTTCGTCATCAGATCTAGTCCAAAATGATGATCTTTCGATTGCTCTCCGTAAAGGTAAACATCAGTGTGTGCTCACCTAATCTCTTCATTTGTTTCGGCAAACCATTCGTCGCCTTTCGTTCCTACTGCATCTCTTGATTCTATCTCTCTTCCTAACATCGTCCGTGAGGCTTTATCTCACCCCTGTCATGAAAAGCAGCAGATGAAATGCACTTTAGGATGACAATGGCACATCGGACTCAGCCTTTACCTACTGAAAGAAGGCCATTGGTGGTTGTCAGTATTTGCAGCTAAGTTTAACTCGATGATCCTGCAGATTAAAGGCACGCCTTGTTGCTACGGTTACGCCTGACACTTACACAGCTGATTATCTGGATCTTTTTCTTCTGTAGCTAACTTAACATCTATTCGTCTATCTATTTCCCTTGTTGCTACTTATGATTAGGACTTGCATCAACTTAATATCAAGAATGTCTTTCTACATAAAGATCTTCAAGAAGAAGTTTACATAGAGCAACCTCCGAGGTTTGTTGCTCAAGGGGAGATAGGGAAGGTATGTCATCTTCGAAAATCTCTGTATGGTTTGAAACAGAGTCCCCGTGCTTGGTTTGGGAAATTCAATCAGACAGTTGAGACATTTGGCATGCAAAAAACTAAGTATGACCACTTTGTCTTCTATAAAAATTCCAACAGAATTTACCGTAGTATGTGGATGATATTGTCATCACTGTGAATGACTCCAAATGAGACATTACCCGTTAAACTTTCGCCGGCTCTACATAAAGGATTTAGGGATGTTGAAGTATTTCTTAGATGTTGAAGTATTTCTTGGGTGTTGAAGTCATGAGAAGTAAACATGGAATTTTGTTATCCCAATGGATATATGTACTTAATATGTTATTTGAGACAAGGAAATTGGGCACCAAACCAAGTAGTACTCTTGTGGCTCCTAATGTACAACTCACTAAGGAAGGATAACTATTTGAAAATCCTCGAATGTGATATAGTAGAAGACTCAATGAGAATTGAATTATCTGTAACATTCGTCTCATATTGGGCAGACATTCAAAAGTAAGCTGAGTCAATATATGTCATCTCCCACAACAAATATCGCAGCCTATGGAGCATATCCTATGTTACTTGAAAGAAGCACCTGGACGTGGAATATTGTATAAGAAACATGGGCATACCAGCATTGAGTGCTTTTCAGACGTAGACTAGGCAAGATCTAAGGAAGACAAGAGATCCACCACAGGATATTGCATCTTTGTTGAAGGAAATCTGGTCTCATGGAAGAGTAAGAAGCAATGTGTTGTCTCGTGGTCTACTAAGGAGTCAGAGTATCGAGCCATGACACAATCTATAGCGGAGATCATGTGGATACGTCAATAATTGATGAAAGTAGGCATCGAAACTTCAGTACCAACAAAGCTTTAATGTGATAACCAAGTTGTCATGCATATAGCCTCTAACCCAGTATTTCATGAAAGGACCAAACACATTAAATAGATTGTCATTTTGTCTGTGAGAAGATCCAGTTGGAGTTGATCTCTACAGGATACGTAAAGACTGAAAAACGGTTAATAAATATTTTCACAAAACTTTTGAACGGGATTGGTTATTTTGCACAAGTCGACATAATCAACATCTATGTCTAACTCAAGATAGAGTGTTATGTAGTATTATAGAATTAGGAACTACTGGTGCATGGAAACTCAGATTCACGTAGAAAGCTGTGAAACTTCATATTCTTTCCTATTTTGGTTTGTGATTGTCTCTGATATAACAGTGGTTTCCAGGATCACTAAAAATACAGTTTTTCCTTCAATTATCTTTGATTACACTTTATTTTCAAAAACATGCACTTATCGTCCCCTTTATTTTCCTTCAGTTAGCTTGAGATTTTGAGAGTCCCTCAATGAAATCCATAGTGGTATCGTCCCAAACCTAATCCGGGATGGGAAGGGGCTGTAAAAATCCTACAGGAACCATGGCTTCATATTTACTACGTGTTGAGAGAAAATGAATATATTGATTCTCATTAATTTACAAAAAGAGGAAACATACATATTCATACTCTAGTGTTAGCAAAGAAGATGAAGAAGTCTAGCCAGGAGACTAAAGAGAGAAGTGAAAGATTCCAAAAGGATTAGAGACTAAACCTTAACACTTCCCTCAAGTCGGGAGCATATAGGCTCATGCCACCCAAGCCATTCACTATATACTTTATCCAAGTACCTCAAGAGACTTAAATAAGAGACCGCTACTGTCATTAGGAGTTGACAAAACTAGTAGTCAGCGCATCCCGATGCAATCTTTTCTTCCGATAAAGTGGCAACCACTTCATGTGCCTGGTCCTCTCATGGAAAACTGGTTAGATGAAATATAAGACGTCTTCATTATCACATATGTTTCATTTGTCTACTATCCCAAATCTTAGCTCTCGAGAAGATGAACCATATGAGTTCACATGTCGCTAAGGTCATAGCTCTGTGACTTCTAGCTTCAAGACTCCGATCCTGCTTACTACATCTGCTTTACTTCTTCCGTGATATTAAGTTACCTCCGAACGAACACACACAACACCCCTCGATGTAGAACGCCTATCTCAGAGTGAGTCACCTACCAGACACTCGCATTCAACAACCCGGGTATGACTCCTCTGCTCTCATACAACACCTCTCGACCGGGTGTTCCTCTGGAGCACATGAGAATACGAACTACAAAGATCCCAAAGGCTATCACAAGGTGATCAGAGAAACCAAGCATTACGCCGCAAGAAACGAGATGTCGTGTCGAGTGATGTAGATAGTTCACTTTACCTACAAGTCGTCGGCGACTCGATTTCGTGAGAAGCTCCCCGACGGCATGTTAATATCTTGCTCCATGTGGAGTGTTCATGTGCTTAAAATCCAACATACTGGTCTCGCCACTATCCATATTTCGAGAAATAACCACCCAATTAGATCGGGCTACCTCAATGCCTAGAAAATACCTGAGTTTCCAAAGCCCGTCCCAGCGGTCATGTGCTTGCCTGAAGCCTCGAATACCATCCTGTCACCGCCGAATGACAATATCATCCATATAAACAATCGCAAATACACTTTCCAAAGTTAGGATGAATGATGATAAAACCAAATAGTCTGTCACATGAATCATGCCAAACTCTCCGAACCACTAAGCTAAACCGACTTCAAACCAAGCTTTTCCGGTGAGGATCAAGCCGTATCATATATGAACGATGTAATTTACACACCAAACCAAACTCCCCTCGCAACAAAAACCGTGGTTGTTCCATTATAAACCCTTTCTACGAGATCAATTAAGAAGAAAGGCATTCTCGCATCCAATTACAAGAGGCCATGAACGATAAAGAAATGGCAAAGAAGTGTTAAATGAGTAATTCGCCATCAAGAAAAGGTGGATTACAATGGTCTCGAGTCATATTGCCAGCCCTCGACAACTAAACGCCTTAAGCCGATCAACTCGACCTACATCGTGTCCCACCTTCATCAGATAAACCTGAACCACAACCAATCCGACTTAGAGGAAGAGCGACAAGTCTCTATGTGTCATCGAGTAAAGAGCATCCATTTCCTCGCTATTGCCTAAGTTTCCACTCAGACGGAGAGCCTCACTAGTGCTTTGTGTGGGTATATTTAAAACAAGGTGGGAAACAAAGGCAAAGTAGCAGAAGATAAACCATGAAGCTAAGAAAATTATAAATGTGATGCGGTTGGGCAGAGCGTACATTTCCAAATGGCAATAGGTAGATCATCAACCGGTTGCGGAATCGGAGCAGGAGATGACTACGGAATAAGAGATGAGTCAACACGGCTCTCTAGAGGACGAGGACTCGCGAGCATGACCTCAACTACGAGTCACGACATCCGAGCCAGGCTAAACTGAGAGGCAAAACAAGGAGAACAGATAAGATGATCTGGAGTAGAAGGACGCACTGCAGAGGAGAAGAAGGAGGAATCTTCAAAGAAGGTGACATTAGCAGAGATAAAGTAGCGATTAGTATCGGGAGAATAACAACGATAACCACTCTGAAGGCGAGAATAACCTAAGAAGACACATCGTATTTTCTGCAAAGAGCTCAGTTTTGCCTGTGGAGGAGAATATAAACAAAAAACAAACACAACCAAAGCACACAAGGAGGGAGATAATGTGAGAGTTGAGTAGTAGTAAGATAGAAACGAGGGATCTCGATCATACAAAAGCTGCAGGAGGGCATACGATTAATCAAATAACAAGCAATCCAAGATAGTAACTCCCTGCAAACGCCAGAACTATGAGGGAGAGCAAGTAGCTGCTTCAATCCAACTGACATTCTACGCTCGCCACGCCATTCTGGCTGAAGAGTGTGGGCACAAAGCATTTATCAAGTATCAATTCACAAGACATAAAAGAAAAGAATATAGAGAAATATTCTTTTCGTGATCATCACTTCTAAAATACGACATGACACTGAGTGCAAATTTCAAACATGAAATTTTCAAGATGTGTTAACTCAATCCCGAAAGCCATTAAAAAATAAATCAAGTACATCGAAAAATAATCATCAAGTGGTGCAACAGCACGAATCCTAAAGTAGAAGAGACCTAAAAGTGACCTCAAACATCACACAATGTGCGCTCCTCGTGCGACTTTGTCCGAGATCTAAAACGCCAGGGGGAACAAGACACGCAGTATGTTTCCTTAAGTCGACAGACTCACACGCAGTTTAAGATAAACTAGAACCGAGGAACCAAATTTTCGAAACTCGAGAGGTCGATGACCGAGACGATCGGAAGGAAGAGAGGAGCTTCAGGGAAGTGCAAACAGCGTGGAACAAAAGAGGCGAGTCGAGGTGAAAGAGGCCTTTGCGGACTCATGTCCGATGCCAATCGGTCTCCTCGCACGATCATCCACAAGGTTGCACTGTGCAGCCAAGTACACAATGAAGACGAATCAACTTACTAATTGAACAGATTGCGCTGAAAACAAGGAACATAAAGTACACTTGGAACAAGGAAGGATGGGGACAAACCGAAACACGCCTTTAGCTATGGCCTGGAGCACCACAGCTGTGAATCAGAAGGAGACGTAGCGTGGAGGTTAAAAGCGTCTTTATTACTATGAGACATGACTTGTGCTCCAAAGATCCAAGATTCATGCAAATAAAATGTAAGCAGACATTAACGTCCGGGCAATGTGAAACAATGGAGAAGATTTGGTCGTTTGGTGAGACAAAGGTACTCTCATATTCACCGGGCGTAAGAATGTATCTCCAGTGATGAGCTCGAGGTCGTAACTCGAATATGCCAACAATTAGAAGATCGAGCCAAATGAGCGTACGAGGAGGCTCGCCACGTAACCGAGTATCATCAATCACTGTGTGTCCAAGCCTAAGGCAAGATGCGTACTGAGAATGCTGTCTCCACCTCTACTGCACTACACCCACCTCCTGAATCACCTTGAGAAAGAGATCAAAACCATCATGTATGTCCACACCCTCGCATCGCATGGATTGAGGGCAAAGTGGGAGGATGCGGGGCGGCAACCGAACAAGAGCCTCATCAAAGCTCGGGAATAATCGCCTAAAGCAGCATTGTCTCTATATTTTCAAATTCGTCTGGCGCAATATAGGTTAATGACTTATGCAAGACTGATCCATCTTTGATATGTTTCAAAGATAGTACTTTGCAAATAGAGATAAGTTCATCTGCGGTGCAAACATTCGTCCACCATAAGGAAGATATATCTATAGCGAGTCAAGTTTCGAATCATGATGGAGGATATTAATCTTGCAGACGTTTGAATACTTCATTGAGTGCAGATTTTCTTACACCTATCCAAAGAGTGTGTGCCTATAAAATCTTAATATTATATAGCCTCGCATCAATAGATTGTCAAGAATATTGCCATACAAAGACCGGCTTTTTCCACGGAAAAGCTTATCTCGTGGAACACGGTTCAGAGGCACGATCCTGATCCATTACCAATAAAACCAATGTCTTAGTCCGCCCCACGACTTTCTACCCCAGTTTATCCTGTGAACTATGAGAGTCCGCATAAAAAGTTAATTAAAAAGTCCGACCTTTTTCAAACTGCGTAGTCTTTTTCACCATACATGAGAAATCGCAGAATCAATGTAGATACAACCCCATATCCTAAAAGGTCGTGAGCTCCAAAAAACACAAAAACAATGGAGATTTTGCTACAAAAATGCGTGAACAAATGGGCCTGGAGAGAAAAACTGAAAAAGAAGAGTTTTCCTATTACGCATCGGCGTGACGGAGTTGATGGATTGCCATTCGGCGTTAAACACAATCTCGTTGAAGGAGGCGCGTGTAACGTAGCGAGCGAGACGCCCACACCGCCACGTAATTCTGGCTGAGACTGACAGCGCTGAGCGTTAGAGCATATCTTTATTTTTTTGGCGGTGGCCTTACTCCGGCTGCGTAGATCTGAGGAGGTGCTCCCGCTGTGCTTTTCGACAGAATGGTGCGTCGCTTGGAAAATCTCGCCGATGAAAGTCATTTCGCAAGATACCCGACGATGGTTCGCTGTATGACTGAAGACGACCGGATTGCGGACACGATCTTGGCATTGGCCGACCGGGACCACTCACAAACCCTAACCCTAGTATTCTCAAACTCTTTTATGGATTTGATACCATATTGAGAGAAAAGGAATATACTGATTCTCATTAATTTACAAAATGAGAAAACATACATATTTATACTCTGGGTTGTTAAAAGGTTAATTGTAGCTCCAATTAGAAGACTAAAGAGAAATGAAAAGAACTTAACCTGATTAGAGACTAAACCTTAACATCACGTGAAGCAAACATCACAGTACATGATCTCGACATGCTTCTTAATCCTTTCCAATAAAATTCAAATAAGTAAGACGGGTGATATACGACGTATTCCAAAGATGCCCTCCAATTTAAGCTACAGAAATTGCTCAATAACAATGGTATATAAGGGAACAGGAAGGGGCAGAACTTAGACAACCTTTGTAGCGCAAGTGTGCTTCTTCAATTTTAAAGTTCGGATAAGAATTTGGATTTTGTCAAGAATCAGATAATATTTGAAAATGGATCAATCAGACCGGGCCTAAAAGTCCTTTGAAATTAAGCAAGATCAAGTCGTAAAGTTAGAGATAGTGATATTTTTCTCGCGTACTCGGATAAGGCATCAGCAACCAAGTTTGTATTGAATTTCAAAGTCATAGCCCACTAATTTGTAAAGCCACTTACTGTGTTCCCCATCAACTATCTGTTGTTCTAACAAATATTTAAGACTTTGCTAATCCATTCGAACAAGGAATCGCAGCCCCACCAAATAAGAGCGCCATTTTTTTAATAGAAAATACAATCGCCATCAATTCCCTCTCATAAACAAACTTACAATCGCCAATGGATCGAATATGCTCTCCTATCCCCAGGGTCACCCAAAACTCTCTAGTGGGCGTCGGAAATCAGAGAAGAAGATATGAAATTGTGAAGCTCCATAATGATTATGACGGCTTTGTTGTTGACATGCCCTCTTATTTTCATTGAATAAGGGACTATTAATCCAACCAAAAAGGAAAGGGACAATTCCACAGCATCCAATCTCTCTCCCGTATCCATCTAGTCTACCCCCTGTTGCATGTCTTCCTCTGGACCCTCTTGTTCTGTATCTTCCATCCACAAAACTGGAAGCCCTTTGTTTTGAGGTCGATGGCCAGGTCCGAACTTTTCATCGCATCGAAAACAAAGCCTCGGTCTTTTCTTTCTTTCTACCCAAGACGGTTAACCCTCCTCGAAATTTTGGTAAGGGTCAGAAGCCAGCAGAGAAGAGGATGGTGAGAGATTAACGGATAGAAAATGGCAAAGTAGAAAAATGAGAGGAACAAGATTTGGTCATCATGGGAGAAGGAGGGAGATCTAGGGTTCAGAATGTTACCTGGAGCGGAGGTGAAATGTCGCACTTTACCCGCTGGTGTTGGTATCCTGACCCGGCTCCTTGAAGTAGCATTATTTTTATCCTCTCTAAAGATTTCGCCACTTTCATAAATAAGAGCCAATCCTCGTTCTATAATCTAAGCTCGGATTTGATCTCTTCTTGAAGCCCATTGACAAAGGCATTTTCCAACACGCCTAAGATCCGAAGATCATGGATAAGAGCTCTAAGTCACATGATAGTCACCCAATCGATGACGCCCGCTTAGAGTGCTAGAAGTTGCTCCATCATGTTTCCCGACTAACATGAGCCAGTTTTTCCAAATCATCGCTTTTTAAAATTCTGTACCACCCATCAAGGTCCGACGACTCTTCTCATAGTAGTACCAAGCTAATGCATCTCCTTCTTCCAAACAGCCACCAGAAGCTCCCTAAGCAGCCCATCAAAACGGTTTTTCTTTTTTCTTTATTTTTAGTATAAAAAGGGATCTTTGTATTTAAAGTATTTTTGAGACTAGGTTTTAGGGGAAGCCAAAGAGGGAAGGATTTCGGGGAGGAGCCGTAAAAAAGAAAGCGGAAGAGGAAAAGGCAAGATCCAGACAAGGGAAGCAGGAGAAGGAGGAGTGTAGAAGGGGAAGATCTAAGAGAGGCGGAGGAGAGAAGGAAAGAAAAGCAAAGAAAAGAGAGGAAGAGAGAGGGAGGAAAAGAGGAAAAAAAAAAGAGGAAGAAAAAAGGAGGAAGATCCAGCAGACAGGGAAGAGGGAGAAGGGAGGTAGCAAAAGGGGAGAAAATGGGGGACTTTCACGCAGGGATTATAGGGAAATGAACAATAACCCAAACTCAGCTTTTCTCATATTGGTAAGTTTCCTTCATTTTTTTTCTTCCTCTACTTCCGCTTCTTTTCATAATTTCTAAAGTTGAGAACGAGGTATGGAAAATCTTGGGCGTCTTGAGGCTGCTATTGATGAGAAAAACTTGTATGAATTTTTTTTTCTTTTTTTTTTTTTTGATGGTTTTGTCCAATTTCAGCAACTTTCTTTTTATTATTATTATTATTATTATTATTATTCATGTTTATCATTTCAGTTAGATATTGTACAAAAGATTTTCCTTTGTTATCGCCTTATCAGATTGTGGGTCCTATGAGCGTGTATATATATAAGTCCAATATGTAATGTAAAAGCAAGATTTCTTTCCGTGAATAATAAAATTAGGAATTCTCTTTCTCTCTTAACATGGTATCGTGTGTTCAAAAAGTGAAACCCTAATTTACTTTTTCAGTGATCGTGTTTCATTCCGATCACTTTCTTCTCCTCCAAGAACCCACCGCCGCTAGATCCCCTCCTCACCGCCGCAGCCGCCACCGTCTCCGCCGTCGCCATCGCCGGTGAATTTCCAGCCTCTCCCACGGAACTCACGCATTCCGAGGCGCACGAGGCCGACCACACTCCGGCGGCAACCCCGCCGCAACCAAAGACCGCGACGCGCTGGTCACGCGCCTCCCTTCTCGACAAGCCACTCCACGCTACGGCCACAAGCAGGCGCTGCGGTGGGCGCGTGAACCTTCTCCTGATTTCCAGACTCCACAGCCGTGGTCAGTCCTGGCCTGCCTTGTCGCTCCCATCCTCCCGTGGTCCACCCCGAGCCCCCCATATCCACTTTTGCCCATTTTGCCTCCGCCGCCCTCCGTCAATCATCTTCTCCACGGTTTGGGTCCTTATTTTCTTCATCTCCAGTTCCACAGCAGTGATTTCAAGTTCCACAGCCGTGATTTCAAGCTCCACAACCGTGATTCGCCCTCTTGATAGTGGCTCTCTTCAATCCAAACGTGATTCAATCAGCCTGCTGGATAGTGGTTACTAAAAATCCTATTTTTACTTCAAGTATTTTCCGATTCCTACTATCACATCGTAAAACGACTGGTAAAGGAGAATTATCTTTCCCCGGGTCACTCGTGCACTCATTGAAGGACAAGGCGAGATCATCTTATTACACCGAGGATGCTATACCTAAGTGTCGACAAGGTGCACTAAGAAAATACATGCCCAACCTATAAATAGATACGGGCAAATTTCTGGCCGATCCAAATATTTTGCTTCATCTTTCTCAAGCTATACATATGGTGTTCTAAGTTTTGGAATCGTGCAAAAAGTTTTATACATCGTAATGATATCCAACGCTTTATAAGGTGGCTTCGCTATTGTTAATCTCCGCAAGAACAGACATGGATTTATCTAATTATATCAGCTTTGATTGCCTCTATGAGGAGTCTCACGACCGATGCCTATTACTAGTGACGCGACTCAACAAACGCAGGCCGATGCTCTTCATGGTCCTTACTCCTCATCGGGCTCCGTCCTGACCTCGAGACCCGAGATCGACTCGCGCCCTGGCCCCATCCTCGATGGATGTGGCTCGCTTCGCCTCCTCCGGGATTCCTCCATTACGTACTTTACATCCGATAAATTCCCCTCAGATTCTTCAGGTTAGTTTCTCACACTAACCTTCTAGAGTGACGTTAGCTAGAATCGAGGTGTATGACAACGTCCCATCAGACCTATCGCACAAGCTTCGCCACGCCGTGATCGCTGCTTATCAATTGCACGGATTCGGCCCCTCAAGACCGCCCACGTACCTAATCTTCCTCGATTCGACTCACCACTGTGACTAGCTCCACGCCTGTGGCATTCCCCCACCGACAAAGGAGTATGATGCCCATCTTCGCGACCGCACCCAAGTCACCTCGTTGCATCCGCTTCGCCCGCACCGCACGCCTCCGCCCGCCTTACTCCATACATCTTCTCGAATCCTGGATCGCACTATGGTGCTTCCGATCACATTTCCTGTGACAAAGATCTTTTCTCTCTCTACTACTACCCCTACTTTACCTACCGTTACCTTTAGCTAATGGTTCTCAAACTGCATAAAGGTATCGTTCGCTCCATCCTCTCCTTCCCTACCTCTCACTTCTATCCTTATACTCCCGAGTGTCCCTTTAATCTTATTTCCACAAGAAAATCACTGTGATTTTAACCTGCCTCCATTATTTTCTCTCGATAAATTTGTGACTCTCAAGAGACGAGTACTGGGAAGACGATTGGGCACTCCGACGTGAGTCTCGTAAATTCTATCACCTCACCCGCCATCATCCTCGTAGTTTGGCGCTTTCCAATCGATGCTCCACTCCTCATCCACAAATAAGCTCACACTTACTCCTGCCTTGTTCCGTAAGATGGTCCTCGCTTTTTCCACTTCTGCCGCTACTCTCACAGGTGAGTCCCGGGCTACCAAACATACCGTCTCGCTCCCCGCACGCTTGAATAATCTAGCAACATCTCCTTTAACTGGTCTACACCGATGTTCGGGTCCTTGGTTTGGATCGCCTACTTTGAAGCTTTCAAGATTTTGTCACTTATCATGATCATTCTCGATGTACTTCGATATTTTTAATGAAAATCGAAATGAGTTATATTCTATTTTCCAATTTGATACGAAATTTAACCTAATTCAATATTTCTATTCGTTGTTACGAGTGATAATGCTCGAGAATATTTTTCAAGACCCTTTATTTCATTTATGTCCCAACATGGATTCTTCACTACCTGTCCTCATACTCCTCAACAAAATGGGGGTAGCCGAACGTAAAATCGTCATCTCATCGACACAGCTGCACTCTCCTCCACCACTATCATGTTCCTCGCGGCGACGTTTCCATAAATTGTTTCTTTAATTAATCGTATGCCCTCATCTCAGACATGCTCGATTCCTATTCCTTTTCCCCCCGACCAAATTTTTATTTCCTTCCTCCGTGTCTGGGTGCACTTGCTTACTACGCTCTCACCCAGACAAGACAAGCTTTCACAAGGCTTCACGAATGCATCTTTCCTAGGCTACCCGACTTCGTAAGGGTTATCGTTGTTATTCCCCAGACTCATCGATACTTCTCTCCCCAACGATGTCACCTTCTTCTCGAGGACTCCTTCTCCCTCCTCCCAGTCTCTTCCATCAAGTCTTACCCTTCCTATCATCTCCTCGCCTGATTTGATGATGTGGCCTCGCCCACTTCAGTTTATCATCGCTCGTCCCATACCGGCTGAGTTCTGCCCCTTCGCCGAGGCCCCCACACCACTTCTCCTCAAATTTCGACCCGGGCTTCTCGTCGTTGTCGATAACTCGCCTATCGCTTCTTCGTGAAGGTACTGGCCACTAGCAATCCTTATCCTATTTACAATTTTTTTGAGTTACTACCGATTATCTTCCCCATCACGCATTTGTTTCTACTTATTTCCTCCGTTTCTTCCAAAGACCAAATTAATGAGGCACTTTCCCATCCCGGTCAGGCGACAGTACGGTAGATGGAAATGGCTCGCTCCGCACTCCACTCGCACTGATCTCGTTGTTTTGCCATTCGGTAAGTTTCCAATTACCATTGCTGTCTACACAAAGTAAGGCTCGGTCCCGATGGTCAAGTTGATCGACTTAAGGCCCGCTCGTTGCTAAAGGACATACTCAAGCGTATATTCGATTATGGTGACAAATTCCCTCCCGCCGCCAGATTTCAAGTTTCGTCCCGCCCGTTTCCACGGTCGCTTATGTGGCCCTCGCCGTCATCGGATATTAAAAATGCCTTCCTTCATGGTGATCTCGCGAGGTTTATATGGAGCAACCACCCGGTTTGCCGCCAGGGGAGTCCGTTTAGTGTGCGGTGTTTACGCCATTCTCGGCAGGCTCTAAACAATCTCCTACATGGCTCGCCATTTTAGCTCTGCTGTCAAGACCGGTAATGTTTCGCTAGCGATGTTATACCATTCGCTTTTTTATCATAACTCTTCTGGGTGTATTTATGCGGTTGTTTATGTGGATGGCAGCCGTCATTACAGGCGTGTCGGATGGTATTCGAAACTAAAGCAACATCTTTTCACCCCACTTTCAAACTAAAGACTTGGGAAGCTGATCTTTGCGGGAATTAGAGATAGCTGATCCCGGTTAAGTGTGATCCTCTCCAAACGCGGATATGCTTTAGACATCTTGGAAGGGTATGTTAGGCGTAGCCGGTTGGCACTCCTATGGATCCTAATGTCAAACTTGTACCAGGTCAGGGGGAGTCTTTGAGAGATCCTGGGAGATATCGACGGCTCGTGGTCGTTAGTATCACCATGATTGCACAAACCGGACATTTCCTTTCCGGTAAGTGTTGTTAGTCAATTTCTACGGTCACCATGTGATAGCCGTTGGGATCGTAATCGCGTTCTTGATATCAAAAGTACACGGGCGAGGTGTGTTGTCTGAGAATAGAGTCACACCCGAGGTTGTGGTTACGAATCTGGGATTAGAATTTGGCTCACTTACGGATAGGCGTTCCGCCCGAGTGCATGTTTTTGGTGGTGGTAACCTAATATCCTGGAAGAGTAAGAAACAACATGTAGTGGCTGAATCTGGCGGGCCAGAGTGTCGAGCTATGGCCACAGCGACATGTGAACTCATATATTTGAAACACCTTCTCCGGGAGTTGAGATTTGGAAAGGATGACGGATAAGCTCAAATGCAGCGATATACGCCTGCTTTGCATGGCCATCAATCCAGTCTTCCATGAAAGACCAAACACATTGAAGTTATTTGCCGCACTTCATTAGAGAGAAGATACGCATGGGATGTATAGCTCTTAGTTTTGTCCCGATTGAATGATCGGCTAAGCGGACATCTTTACTAAATCTCGGAGGTCTAGAATTAAATACATTTGTAACAAGCTTGGTGCCTTATGACATATATGCTCCGGCTTGAGAGGAGTGTTAGATATTGTCAATTATTTTCCTTTATTGTCTTACTGTATTGTGGGTCCTATGAGTGTGTATATATATAAGTCCAATATGTAATGTAAAAGCAAGATTTCTTTTCCGTGAAATAATAAAAATTAGGGATTCTCTCTTTTCTCTCTTAACAATTTCTTTATTTATTTTCATTATAACATGTTGCTCAAGTAAGATTTTGTATTAATTTATATCTTACATCAAAAATTAGAGTTATTTATCTTGTTTTGTATTAGTTTGGATTTTGTATATTAGTTTAATTATAGTCATAATGATTAAGGTAGAGTAATTACCTAGTTGTAAAACCAAACCCATTAGCCTAAGCCCAATAAGATCAAGGCCCAATAGTCTAACCCATTAAACCAAACCCATAGGCCTAGCCCATCAAATTAGGCCCAACCCACCAAATTAGGCTAAACTCATTAATTTAGGCCCAACTTACTTAAGCTCATCAAATTAGGCTCAACCCATTAATTTAGGCCGTCAAATTGAAATTAAAACCCATTAATTTAGTTCCAGCTACTTGGTACCGGTGATTAAATTAGTCCCAACATGCCGTTCAGCCATTGGAGTCCAGCGTACTTGGTGATCTATTGTTCGACCCACTTGCCGGAGCCGCCTCATTGGAAGTGCCACAACCCATCTAGGCCTAACTCATTAGGTCCTTTTACCAATTCATTAGAACTTAGTTAAGAAAACTTTATCATCTCTTTAGGCCCAACACATTTGGTCCTTCGATCAAACCCTTTGACCACATCCTCTTACCAACTCTTTAGCCCGTCAAACTCCCACCCTTAACTTACTCAAATTTCCAATTTCAAAATTTTTAACATTTCCAATTTCCAAATTTCTCGTTTTTTTTAATTTTTAATCTTTTAATTCTTTTTTTAATTTTATTTTTTTTATAAATTCTTGATTTAAAAATTCAATTCCCTCATATTCTATTTTCAAATTTTCAAACTTCAATTTCATACTTCTAATTTTCAAAATTTCAATTTTAAATCAATTTTTCAAAAATTTCTATCACATGATTAATTCTACAATTCTTATAAAATGGAATTTCGTGGAGTTCATTTATGTAACAGATAAATGGGCTTGGGTGGAGCCCGACATCCCATGTATCTTTTTTAATAAATAATTTGACATATGATCTATAACCAATTTTTAATTGAATGTGAATAGTTTGTATTTTGTTATTGCACTAACATTGTTTCCTAATTAGTAGCGCTTTTAACAGGCAATCCAGGTACACATTTTTCTCATATGAATTTTCTTGATTATTTACTATATATGTCTTGCTTTTGTGTTGTTATTGCTTATCTTCGGTATTCATTAGTTGATTAATCAAAAGCCATATTTTCCTTAGGTTGTTTAGTAGAGACCTGACTTTAGGGGCTTAGAGGAGTGTTACGCTTCCATTGTACCTTCCCGATAAGTAACCTGACCCCCAGACCTAGACTCGGTTTTCCTAGACCTGCATTTTCTTATCATGAGTCACGTTTAGGGTTTTTCTTTCTTATTTTGTTTTCCCTTTTAAAATAAAACAAAAATAAGTGACGACTCCAAACCGCTTTTAAAATGGTTTTTCAAAAATAAAACAAGTCTCGCCTTTTTAGTGGGAAACACATAATAGCAAAAAATGTGGAGTCCACACCACCACTACTCGCAATCTATCTGCCGGAGAGACACCATTAAGCTCGAAATAACGCTCAACCCTAATGAGCCACCCATTGGGGTTGTTTCCTTCAAAAATCGGTAGCTCTAGCTTCCGAGGGAAGATTTCTTATCGGATTGGAGTCAAGGGTAGATCAAAGGTCTCCCCTTCTACCATCAGATATTCTCCTACAACATCCTTACCCTTATCGACCACTTCTGTCGTCGACGCGACATGGGAAATTTCTGGTACTGGGTCCAGTGATGGGTTTATGGCTTGTTGCTTGCCGATATTGAGATGGTGGAGGATGCTCATTAACCCCTCTTCGATCATCAGTAATCGCTCCATAGCTCCATTAAATTTCTCAAAATCCAACCGATCTAATTTGTCTAATCTAGTTACAACCTTCGGCAATTCGATTTGGACAAGCTATATTTGGTCTTCCAATTCCTCAACCCTAGTTTCCATCCTCGTGCCCGCAACTTGACTCCTGGTTTCCATGCTCTAATACCAAATGATAGGGTCCTTCTTGCTAAATCTACAAACAACTCAAACAACCAAGCGCGCAGAGTCTTCCAAAACAAAGTGTTAAGAACAATGAAGAAACTATGTGGATTAATTCGATAGAAAGAACAAAAAAATAAGAGATGTTCGAGAGTCTCTTTTCTCTCCAAAAATCACTCTACCAAATGGAAAATATGGGGTATCTCCCACCACAACCACCAGGAACCAAAAATACCCAAACCCCACCCATGAGCAAAATTGCCTCTTGCAAAGAAATAATTCCCCAAAAAACAGCTCCTAAAGGCCTTTTCAAAACCAAATAACTAACTAGTGCCACTTTTCTTCCATATGCCCCTTGCCTTGAGAATAAAAGCGGGAGTTGGATGGAGAGTCCCAACAACTACATTCTGACCCCTCTTGAAAGTATTTCACCAGTCAATCGGCAAGAAAAGGAACTACATTGCATTTGAAAACAAAGATCTTTCAGCTCAAAGGATGAAAGCCTCTTTTATTTGTAATTTTTGTCTTGGTCAAATGAGTACATTGTTGAAAAGCTTAGATCCTTGGTTGATTTTTTGACATGGTTAGGTTGTAGATGAGGGTGGTGGGAATAGTTTTGTGGGCTGGTGGGTATAGTTTTGTCTTGCTCATTGTTTTCCTTCTCTTTTGTCCCCTTGGTGGGACCCTCTTGTATACCCCCCGTATACCTTTGGGTCTCCCTTGGGTGCTTCTTTTGTTGAATATATTCTGCTTTTACTCATCAAAAAAAAAATAAAAAATCCTTGGAATAAATGAGGAAACATGACTTTTGAAACTCTAAAGGGTTGATGACTTAGGCGTAGATGATGCAACCAAGTGGTATCTTTATTCGAGGAACTAAGAGAAGACAAAGACAAATTGTTCTTAAATTTCTGAGACGATTCAAGGTGGTAAAAAAGATTGCTTCTTTCCTTAGCAAGTCCAATCCTCCTCCCTAAGCCTTAATCCTGAAAAACACAATAAGAAAGAAAATAAAAGTAGCATAACACTCAAGATCATGGGTAAGCTTTTGAATGGAAACAAGGTCGGACGAAAGTTTTCATACATGCAAGACATTTTTAAGGATAAGGTTAGGTCTGATATGTATATCTCCGAACCTTGCAACAATAGCCAAAGAGCCATTAGCCACCAATTTTGTTGTTACTATGGCATGGGATATAGGTATGGAAAAATTGAGAAGTGGGGGTCATATGGTTTGCGGCACCTGAGTATGTTACCCAAGAATCGATATAAAATTTTTCTAGGGCATTCATGCAAAAAAAAAAAAAAACAAAGATTTACCTGAAAGAGCCAAAGAACAAGCTCCAAAAGGCTCATCAAGAGATCCCAACAAGCTTCTCATTATCTTCATGGTTGAACCTACCTATCGCTGAACTTTCCTTAGTTTTGGGTTGTTTTGCCATGTGTGCTTGAGGCCTCTGCTGCCCCCAACAATGTCCCCACTTTCAACTTGGTAGCTTACCATTCAATTTCTAACGTTTCTCTTTTGAATGCCTTAGTTTCTTGCAATAGGTGCACCATAGATTGTCCTTGTTCTCCTTCCACTGGTTTTCTTTACCCGAATGTTGAGACATATCAGTCTTTTCTTTCTCATGATGATCCTTTTTTGCTACTAGAAGAGCTGACCCTTTTGCAGTTTGTGGTTCAAGCATAACACTTCTTCGATGTTCCTCTGCTTGAATCAATGAAATTGTCTCCTCTATAGATGGAATTTCCTCCTTACTAAGGATTTGAATCCTAACCTGAACAAATTCAGGATTCAACCCAGCTAAAGATTACAAGAGTGAAAGGAAACTAAATCATTCCTAAATCTGGAACATTATCTAATTGATTCCCTTAATTTAAGGGATTTAAAACAAACTCTCCTAATTTATTTATAACTCATCTTCACCTTGACATACTACAATATTCACAACACTTTAATCTTTATCCTCACCTCTTTTCTGCCCTGCTTTATGGAATCCAGTAACTGAATTTAGAGCACAATTTTTCAGTGTAAATCCCAATATAACTGTTCTTTTTCTTTCCTCACTCCCAAACATGAGCATAGACCCTTCTTAGTAAACATACGGTCTTTTCCAACAACAACAAAAAACTCAAACATCCATTCTTGGACTCTTAGTCAAGCAGTTTTTTCATCTTTGCGGTAAGTAAGTAATAGATTCCATCTCAAAGTCCAGCTAATGTACCACTTCCTATCACAAGCTCTAGAATTTTTTTTGATAAGTAAAGAAAAAATTCATTAACCAGCAAAAGAAAGCCACCAGGAACCCAAAAATATACAAGGAGTATACAAAAGGGAACAGGAGACATGTAAAAAAAAAGAGAAGGGCGACCAAAAAACCATACCAACCCAAAAGACTAAAAACTAAAGAGCTACCAGCTTCCTAATGTACAAAAAAACCTGCTTCAAGACTATGTTAGTACAGGACCATGGAGATTACAAAAGAATTTTTCAGTCTAGGAAGGGAAAATTCGGCATTCTCGAAAACTATTTCTGTCTATCATTCCAAATTGCCTAGAATAAATGCAAAGGTGCAGCCAGCCAGATTTTTCTCCCATGTTTCTTAACCGGAGCAGCTTTCCAGTTGATTAACATATCACTGGCCAAAAAAGGACAGGCCTAAACAATGACCGCCCCACAAATCCAAACCTTAGAGCAGTGTAATAAAATTGGGTGAATCCTCCCTCTTCAGCACTCACAGAGGACATCTGCTGGCTAGGGGAAAGCCCCTCCTCTTAAGCTGATTCATGGCTAGTATTTTGTCCCACCAAACTTCCCACGCAAAAAAACCCAATTTTGAAGGAACACTAGAATTTCAAAAATGCTTTGCAGGAGCAGAAAAGCAACTCTCTCCTTCCACAAGGTCAAAGCAGGATTTTACTGAGTAAATGCCATTTGTAGTTGTTAGATATTGTACAGTTATTTTTCTTCTTCTTTTATTTCATTTATGTATTGTGGGTCCCACAAACATGTATATATATATATATATATATATATATATACACACATAAAAAGTCAATATGTAAGATATTGTTTTTAGATGACAATTAAGGATTCTCCTTTTCTCTCTTTTCTTTTTCTCATGAGTATGAGCGAAAGGAAAACCTTTTCGATGGCCAGAGTGTTTCCCTGTCACTTTGTACTCCCTTCAAAACTCTCGGTCATTTGTCTAATCTCCTCGTTGCTATCGCCGCCAGCAATTTTTTCCGGTCAACTTTTTCAGTAAGCTCTTCTCCAGCCAATGATCTCAGATTCCGAGGCGCACGAGGCTGATCTACCCGTCGGAGGAAACCCGCCAAAACAAGCGATCGCCACCGTGCGCCAGCGTCGATCTTCTCTAAGCGGCGAGTTTTCAAACGCGCGGCGAGTGTGATTGCATGACCGTACTTCCGAAGCGCCACGATTCCATCTACGGCATGCGGCGTCGTCTTGCTGATATATCCCTCCAACGGTCCTCCCCGAGCCTTCCTTCTCCACTTTTTTGGCAATTTCGGCTCTGCAACACCACCATCCGATCTCCTTCTACCTCCACCAGCAGCAGTCTCCTTTTGCCGAGTTATGTGTGTGCCTTAGGAAGGCCTCATCTCCATCTCCAATCATTTTTCTCCACTGTTCGAGGTATTTTTCTTCATCACAAGTTCCACAGTCGTGATTTGCCCTCCTATTAGGGCTCTCTTCAATCCAAACGTGATTCAATCTCCAGTTAAGTGGCTATGGCGACTAAAAATCATTTTAAATGCATTATCTACGGATCTCCACTTTATCACATCAGAAAAATTGATTGGTAGTGAGAATTATCTTTCTTGGTCAGCTTCTATGGAACTCTAGTTCATAGGACAAGGTTATGAGGATCATCTTATTACACCGGAAAATGTTATACCTAATGTTGACAAGGTGCAATGGAAGAAAATAGATGCACAACTATGTAGCGTATTATGGAAGTCAGTTGATCCAAAAAATTTCCATCATCTTCGGGCCTACAAAACATGTTTTAAGTTTTGGACTCATGCAAAAGGCCTATACACGAATGATATCCAGTGCCTTTACAAGGTGGCTTCTGCTATTGTCAATATCCGACAACAGGATATGGATTTATCTAATTAAATCGGCCAAATTGCCTCTCTTACGGAGGATTTCTTAACATTGATGCCTCTTACTAGTGATGTTGGGGCTCAACAAACGCAGATTGACAAGTTTTTCATGGTCCTTACTCTTATTGGCCTCGTCGGGATCGCAGAGGCCGTCAGAGATCGAGATTCTTAGCAATCCATCAGTCCCATCCTTGGATGATGTGTTTGCTCGCCTCCTACATATCTCCTCCACTCAGACTTTGTCATCTGATAGCACTTCAGATTCTTCTGTGTTAGTTTCTCAAACTAACCATCGAGGAGGACGCAGTGATAACCGGGGTAGAGAACAAGGTCCTCACTGCACCTATTGCAATAAGTTTGGCCACACTCATGATTGTTGTTATTAGTTACATGGACGGCCCCCCAGCACTACCCACATGGCCCAATCATCTAATTCTCAGCCGCCCCAGCCTCCGAGCTCCTCCACATCTCAAGGTATTCTCCCCACCGAAAGTGAGTATGATGACTATCTTCACTATCAAACGGCCCAGTCGGCTTACATTTTGCTTGGCAGAGTGTATGCCTCACGCACGCCTTACTCATACACCTTCTCTTAGACCCTGGATTCTAGACTTTGGTGCTTCTGATCACATATCTGGTAATAAGGATCTTTTCTCTTCTATTACTACTACCTGCTTTCACGTACCTTAGCTAATGGTTCCTATGGCTTAGTGGCTAAGGTAGTAGTTTAGCACATCCTCTCCCTTCCTTACCTCTCATACATTTTTTATACTCTGAGTGTCCACTTTAATCACTTATTTCCGTAATGAATCCACTTTCGTACTGTAATTGCTCTATTACTTTTAAATAAATTTGTGACCTTGCGGGGCCAGAGATGCAGGGAGAAGGCGATTGGATCGGATGTGAGTCTCGAGAAGCTATCACCTCACCTCACATTCTAAGATTCCTCGGTTGCGTTTTCCCACTTAATGCTCCTCTCCTCATCCGCAGTCGTTTGGACCACCTAGTCTTTTCCGACTTGAAAAGGCGGTCATTTCGTTTTGTGAACTTTGTCGTCGACTGCGTGTGAATTACATGACAGAAACATACTGGCGTGTCGTTCGCCGTTTAAATAAATCGGGCAAAGTCTCCTTTGAACTTGTCCACCCATCTTTGAGTCCTTATTCGGATTTGCGTCTACTTTTAAGTTCGGTATTTTGTCACTTTCATTGATGATTCTCGATGTACTTGGTTATTTTTAATGAAAATCAGGCTGAATTATATTTATTCTATTTTGAATTTTATGCTGAAATTCTAGACCTAGTTTAATATTTCTATTCGAGTGTATTCCACGTAGTGAAGCAATGCGAGAAGAGTATTTTCTGCACCCTTTATTTCATTTATGTCATAACGTAGGATAAGCCATGATACTTGCTGTGCCATCCTCCTCAATAAAATGGGGTAGCTGAACGTAAGAATCGTCATCTTGTTGAGACAACTCGTACTCTCCTCCTCCATTGTCATGTTCCTTTTCGTTTTTAGGGGGACGTTGTTCTTACTGCTTGTTATTTGATTAATCGTATGCCCTCATCCGTGTTACATGATGAGTTCTGTTCCCACTTCTTTCATTGCGACCAACCTTTATTTCATGCGCCACGTGTCTTTGGTTGTGGCATCTTGCTTTGTTCATATTCTCACACCGGGAATGAGACAAGCTTTCCATGAAACCCGCGAAATGCATCTTTTGGATACTCCCGGACTTGAGGAAGGGGTTATCGTTGTTATTCCCGAGAAGCTGTCGATATTTTATACTGTGATGTCGCTAACTGGTCACCCTTCTTCTCCTCTCTCCCGAGTCTCTTCTGTTTGAAGTCTTACCTTCCCATTATCTCTCACTTTATGTTTGATGTTGTGCCTTCTGACCGCCCGGGGTTATCGCCATGTGCCATGCAGTTGTTCCTCTCCCTTCTACTAAGATCTGACTACTTCCTATCGCCATTCCTACCCTGGCTCTACCTCTGGCGATCTTACCCATTCTCGAAAATTGTCCGATCTACCCGATAATCCTCATCTATTTACAATTTTGAGTTACCATCGGTCTATACTTCACCATACTCTCTTCATTTGTTTAATTGCATATCTTGTGTTTCTCTTCCCAGAGAACACCCGGTAAGGGCTCTTTCCCATCCCGGTGGCAGCGACGGGCAATGGTAGATGAAATGGTTGCTCACGCCCTTTCGGTAGCCGGTTGGGATCTTGTTATTTTGCCACCTCCCTTCCTACGGTAAGTCTCCAATTGGTTGTCGTTGGGTTTACACCATTAAGGTTGGTCTTGATGAGTCGGGGTTGATCGGGTAAAAACTTAGCCGCACAAAGGATATACTCGAGGTTTATGGATTCTGATTATGGTGAGCACATTCTCCCCATTGTCAAGATTATACATCAGTCTCCTTCTCTCCATGGCTACTATGCAGCTGCTCTTGACTCTTTATCAATTGGATATTTAAAAGTAACATAACAACTATGGTGATCTGGCCAAAAATTTATATGGAGCAACCACTTGGTTTTTGTTGTAGGGGAGCTGGTTCAGGTAATGCGGATTCACGGCGTTCCTATATATGGCTTGAAACAATCTCTGACCGCGGTTTAGCGTTTTAGTTCCGGCTAATTAAGAATTTGGCATCGCTTCCCTTTGATCTGACGAGACCATTGATTTTCTATCATCATAACCCTTTAGAGCGGCCCGGTGTATTTATCACGGTTGTTTATGTGGACAACATCGTCATTACGAGGCGTGATCTGGATGACATTGAAGCTTCAAATAGCGGCTTTTTCACCCTTTCAAACTAAAAACGCGGAAACTCCGTACTTTCTAGGAATTGAGATAGCTCGATCCGGTTAAGTGTAGTCCTTTCCCGAAGGAAGTATACTTTATTCCGACATCTTGGAAGAAAGCCACGGTATGTGGAAGCGTAAACCGAGTATACACTTCTGCTGGATCCTAATGTTAAACTTGTATCGGGACGAAGGGAGTCTTTAGGAGGAGATCGCGGGAATATCGACGACTCGTAGGTAAGGCCCGAACTTTCTGCTCCACCATTACTCGACCGGACGAATTTGCTTTTCCTGCCAGGTGTTGTGGTCGAGTTCCTCACAGTCCACCAGAAGTGATAGCCATTGGGATGTGTGTAATGCATTCTTGAATATATCGAAAAGTACACCAGCGGGATTTGTGTTGTGCGAATAGAGATCATACCTAGGTTGTTAGTTATACAAATGCGATTGAACGAAACCACCACGGATAGATGTTTACTTTAGGAGTATTAACGTTTTTCATTGGCGACAACTAATATCACGGAAGAGAAAGAAGCAAGATCTTGGTGATTAGATCTAGCTCACGAGAAGTAAAGTATCGAGCTATGGCTCACAACAACATGTGAACTCGTTTGGGTGGGGCGCCTGGAGTTGAGATTTGGAAATGATGATAGATGGAAACTCGCTCTATGACGAGGTTACTTTGCATATTGCATCAATCCGATCTTCCATGAAGGACCACAGCAGCTGAAGTTGATTATGCTTCATTAGGAGAAGATCGCATCGGGATGTGTGGCTACTAGTTTGTCAATTCAAATGATCACCTATGGACATTTTTTCTTAAATCTCTCTGGTCATAGAAATTAAATACATTGTAAACAAGTTTGGTGCATATGACATGTGCTCCGACAGGGAGTGTTAGATATTGTACAATTATTTTTCTTCTTCTTTTATGTCATTTATGTATTGTGGGTCCCACGAGCATGTATATATGTATTGTGAGTCCAATATGTAAGATAGTTAGTTTTTGAAGATAATAAATTAAGGATTCTCCTTTTTTCTCTTTTCTCAGTAGTCTTCTTCCAAACCAACCTATCCATAGTAGAAGGATAAATTATCTTGTTCTGAATTCTAGCAATGAACTCCTAAACCATGTCCAACTCCAATCATTGAAATGTCTTGTAAATCTTGGGTTCCACCCTCCTTCCCCACCCGAAGCTTCCCATACTTTAGCCACCTTTGCCCCTTTTGAGTTTGCCAAAGAGTAGATGGCCGAATAGGAGATACACAAGGGACTTGAGCCACACCATGCATCCTCTCAAAAACTAACCCTGTTTCCATCCCCAACCCGAAATTCACTGGTGGTTCTCAAAAGGACATCCTCTTTTCCTATCTATTTCCACAAGCCAACACCATGGCAGTTTCTGGTGTTTTGAGTGAACCAGCCTCCCTCTTCAAACTCATATTTAACTCTGATTACATCCTTCCAAAGAGTATTATCTTCTACAGAAAATCTCTAGCTCCATTTTCCAAGGAAAGCTTGATTGAGATTGAGCAGACCTCGAATTCCCAAATCTCCCTTGTCTTTGCTAGAGCAGACTACCTTCTAGTTTACCAATTGCGTTTTTCTTTCTAAGTTTCCCACTCCCCATAAATAAACTCTTTGGATTTTTTCCAACCTCGAGAATTTGTTATAGTATAGTGTCACCCAGGACTCTTGTTGCTTGGTGTCACAGATTCTATTTTTTTAACTCAGAGATCTCTACAATATCTCCAATCTTGGAATACACCTGAGCAATAACATCCCATACAGCCTTTGCTATTGAGAAAGAAGGATAAATTTAACCAATGTCTGGTAGCTATTACAGCAACCATGATATTATCAAAAAATTTCAGCATCCCATCAATCATACTTCGTGTTATTAGAATCTTGCTCTTTAATTCTCCAACATATCCATCCTGTTTTCCCTTAACTATTGAGATATAATTTAGCAGACTGAGACCAATCAAGGATATTTGTGACCAAGCATTTAAACTATAATCTTCACTATAGAATTTTCCCCAAGGTTTGATCTGGTTTTTTGCTCTTTCCTAAGGGATCACTTTGAGAGAGTTCAGATACTTTTCAAAAGAACTCCAAAAGGTCAAGGTAAACAGAGGATTGAAGGTTTAGAAGGGAACGAAAAGAAAAAAAAATGGATCTTCATAAAGCTTTGATGATGAAGGCTGCGAGGAAAAAGCAAGATTGTGGCAATGAAGGCCAATGAGACTGAACTAAAGCTGAACCAAAAAGTAATTTTAGAGCAAATACTACTCCGATAACATGTTGAAGAACACGAGAAATTCTGTCAAAAGAACACTCATTTATTTTTCTAGTCATAAAGAAATATATTTGGCTTAAGATACAAACAAAAAAAGAAAATAAATAGCTACAATTGGCCTATATTCTTGATTCTCCTTAATCTGAGTCTTTCAAACTAGAAGGGTCAACTACAAGATACTCTATAAAATAAGAATTAACAACTTAAACCAGAATAGAAGAAGTAATTATTGATTGTTATAATAGAAGAAGTAATTCACCTAGTTCAATAATTCTTCTAATAGAGGATATTGGAGACTTTCTCAAGATTGGAATAAAACAAACACATCCAAAAATATGAAGATTGGAATAATTTGGTGCATGCCCAAATAAACGGAAATAGGGAGAATCATCATTCAAGCTGGGAGATGGTAATCTATTAATCAAATAAACAACAATAGACAAAGCTTCACACCAAAAATGAGAAGCAACACAAGACTCAATTAGAAGAGTGCGAACAACGTCAAGAAGGCAGCTTGATTTCTTTGACCACCTTTGTTTTGTTTGTGGGTGAAAGGACAAGAACGTTGTGATATGATCCCATGACTTTGAAGAAAAAATTGAAATTCATTTGACATATATTCACCACTTGAATCAGATCGCAGGATTTTGATTTTGGTAGAAATTTGTGTTTCAATTAAAGCAAGAAAGACTTTAAACACAGAGAAAACCTCACTTTTAGACCAAAGAAAATACACCCAAGTAAAGCGAGTGAAATCATCGATAAATGTAACAAAGTATTTGTAATGTTGATGAGAAATTATAGGTGCAATACCCCATACATCAGTATGTACGAGTTCAAAAGGTTTGGTGGTGTGGGTTGTATGCAATGGAAAAGGAGGCGATTTGCTTTTACCAAGTTTGCAAGATGCACAATCAACAATATTAATTTTAGAAGAAGGAATTCAGTTTCTGCTCCAGTGAACAGCTTAGCTCAGGCACAACCTGATTAGGTGTCTACGTCTATGCCTTTGATTATCACTTTGAATAGCATTATAAGCAACATAATTCGACATGGGAGAGGAAGATAGAAGAAAAGGAAAGAGACGTCCCACTTTAGGTCCCTTCGTGATCATCTTCCCGGACACTTGATCCTGCAAGACAGCAGAATTTGAAAGTGGTAGGTACCATTGTTGTCAACTAATTGGCCGATAGATATAATATTAGTGGACAGCTTAGGAGACACAAAAACAGTATTTAAATGGGTTGAAATATGACCAACAGCTGTGTAGGTAAAGAATTACCATCAGCAATATGAATTTGAAGATCCCCTTTATATTTTTTAACATTATTTAGAGGTAAGGAGGTGTTGGTCATGTGCTTGGAAGCACCAGAATCAAAATACCAAGGCTTACGATTAGAATTTTTGTTACCTGAAAGGCCTAAAGCAGAAAGGGAAGAAAGCTAGATCATTCTTGGACCATGTCGGGAGTGATGAGCTTGACCAAGACTAGGGTCATTCAAAAGGGACCAACCCGAGGCATTGTAAGGCAGTTTCAATTTCTATGGAGGTCGAATGGAACAATCTGTGATGATATGCTTACCTGTTTGCTTACAATAGTGGAATTTTTAGTACAATTAGTGACATTGTGCCCAAATCCTTTGCAACTATAACACTGGACATTAGTCATATCTCTACCGCCTTTAGATATCTCCCTTGAGCAGCATAAGCAACAGGAATTGGAGCAGAATTTTGAGCTTTCTGCTCCAAGACAGCCTGTGTAAGGAGTCGTTGTTCTTCCCTTAGAAGCTCTCCTACACAAATATCCAACAAGGGAACTGGTTCTCTGTTCAACAGGTTGGACCTGATTGCTTCAAACTCCCCCCTTAACTTCATTAAAAACTGATCACGCTTGCTAGTCTCATGCACACTTTGGATAGCAATGAGTCCTTCAGGAGGTACACTTGCATACACAATATCGATGTAATCAGCCCAAAGATTTCCAAAGGAAGAATAAAACTCTTGGATTGACATACTCCCTTAACTGAGTTGACCCAACTCAGAGTTCCAGAAGTGAAACCATAGTGCTGTATTGCTTTGGTTATAAATTTTCTTCAAGTACTCCCACATTTCTCTAGAGGTCTTATAAGGCCTGAGATTAAGAAGTATGGAGGGTTCCAAACTTCCAAGGATCCAAGACATAATCAGAGCATCCTTCACCCCCCATTTCACATATTTCTCCTTCTCCTTCTCACTGTTAGGTGCAAGATCTGTCCCATCAATATGACCCCATAATTCCTTTCCCTTGACAAAAATCTGAAATTGGAATGCCCAGGCAGAATAGTTCTTGCCATTAAATCAAACAAAAAAATGTTCAGATCGTTCCAAAGACATGACTCAACTAGAAACAAGAACTAAGAGATCAGGTCTAAAAAAAAATAGAAGAACACAGAAAAAAAATCAAGAACAAAACACCAGGATCTTGGAGCAAGGCAAGGAACCAAACACAAGATGAAGTGATCTCAGAGTTTGGGCTCTAATACCATGACAAAAATGAAAGAGAATTTTTAAAAAAATTTGTCTGCCCAATTCACTAAGATAATTACAATATATAGACATCAAGAATGATCAAATCCCTTGATTCTAGCCCTAGTTTAGGAAGAAATACAGCAGTACAAAAGTAAATACAGTCACAATGAAAATCTTAGAGAGGTACTCAAGGGATATACAACTAGGATATACAGCTGTAATGAAGACTAAATAAGGAAAAAAGAAGATATTGACAATTCCAACAAATGTCTCACAATCTTTCAAATAAAATTGGACTAGATCACTGAAGCAGTAAAATTATATCAATTCTGAAATTAAAGTATAACAAGGGAGAAAATCATTTCAAATTCACTTCAAATAAGCTTCTAACTAAATATGAAGAGAAACTATGGGAATGTTTGTTTGTTTGGCTTTTTTTTTAAAGCAAATTGCTTTTAGACTTTAGACCGTTTATTTTTTTCATTTTTGCATAATTTATTTCTGAATTTTTGAAATTTTCTTCTAAATAGAAATGTCAAAATATTTGGCTTTTTCTATTCAGAAAAAACCATATTTTATAATCTATACAAAATCTTTTAAAATCTTATAAATATCCACATAGAATATTTCAAAATATTTTACACACACGAAATATTTGTTATTTTGGTTTCATCAATCTATTATTTTTAAAATTATTAATTTTATATATTTTATTTTAGTTATATAAAATAATTATTTTTGGTAAGAATGATAATAATAAATTATTTTATTATTTTAATTTTTTGTAACTATGTTCATATGTTATACATATATTACACAAATATTTTTTATTTTATCATAATAATAAGGGTAATTTGATTAAAAGACATTTTAAAAACTAAATTTCGAAATCTAATCCTTCACTAATTTTTTACCTCATTTTGACAAAAATACCCTCATTGTTTTCTTGTAAAAATAAATATTTTTTCAAAGGTATATGTAAATACATGAAATGGAAAATAGCATTTTTGTCCATTATGAGTCATTTTTTAAGAAAAAAACATAGAAATGATTAGCTTTACAAATATTGAGTTATCTGAGGTCTTAACCAAATATTTCTATTCTTTGATAAATAAAAAACCAAATATTTTCTAATAATAAAGTTATATCATCATTAGACAAACAAGCACTGACCTAAATTATTTTTCTTAATATATTCAAGATGTTAATTTTAAGCATATAAAAAGCAAACAACTAAATACTTATTAGAAATATAATATTAAAAAAAAAAATTTAATACTTAATATTATTAAGCCTTATTCAGCATTCAGCTAAATAAAAGTTTTATTCAACATTAAGTAAAAAAAACAAACGCCCCCTAAGACTTAATATATTGATCCGATAGATTGACATATGCAAGCAATTAGCATATAATTCAAGTAAAATACAATTAGAATTATACATTTTTTCTATGGAGTTTTTACCTGCTCAACTGGAGAGCAGTGGACATGCCTGAATTCCCTGTGATGTTTTCTGAGATACTCCTGGAGCCTAGGAATGTCCTGTCTCCGGAAAATGTCCCAAACAGCACCTCCCTCTGCTGTGTCTAATCCAACCAACTTTTTTCCAGAAGCCACATTATTATCAGCAGAAAACTCACCTTCCTGAAGCACTTCATTTGTTGAACAATATATATCAGACGAAACAGCATCAACCTCTTCTTCTCTTTCACTTTTTTCCACTTTAGCTCCTCTCCCATTCTTAGAGTTTGCAGCACTAGCAATCTGTTTTGTCTTTTCTTTTGAGTTGGCAACTGAACCAAAATGCTTTGTCTTTCGCTTCCTCTTTCTACCCCTATGCCTCCCTCCTAAATGTACCTCCTCTCTAGTTTCATCCATCACATCCATTCCAATTTTTCCTTTTGATGGCATACAAGAAGCTTCATTTATTTTGCTTGAAATGACATTTTTTACTTCGTTTTCTCTACTTCTCATATCAGAAGAAACAGCATCCTTGCCTCCACATCTATTAATAACATCAGAATAACCTTCTTTTTTAAATTCAATATCTAACAAATCCCTATCAGATTTGTTATCAAACTTCATGCCTTCTTCCTCCACTTTCAGGCTAATTACAGAATCCTTGTCAATAGGATCCATCACAGAAACCATGGTAGCCGATTCTTCATTAGTCACAGCCCTTGCACTGCCAGGCCTTTCCCCAAGAATCTGATTGTTATCAAAAGAAATTTTCTGATCCCCTACATCTAAATCGTTAGCATGTGCATCAACTTCAAAACCAACAGCACTACCATTTTGCTCATTGTTGCCATCTAAGAATGGTTTGTGAATTGCAGGATTTGTACAGGCCACACCATTTTCCAGAGTAAAAATGTGAGATGAAGATGGCTCTTCATCATGTAACCCATTGAAGGCTGGCTCCAACTCCAAGATTCCCCCTACCGCGTTCTACCTGTTGCTTCCTCTCTTCTGTGTGAATAGAAGCTGAAAATTCTTCTTGGTCTTGGGCAGCATGAGACTTTTTCAATTTCTTTATCGCAGCAAGCTGCCGAGATGAAAGGGTTACTTCCGCAGTATGCATCAAAACATTTACCTGATCAGTGTTGGTACAGTGTATGAGATGGTAATGCGTTACAATGAGAAAAATACGAACTAGGAAGAAATGACATCAAAGGCCTAGTTTTTATTGGCTCCTAAGTACCGAGAAGGACGGATTCTGCCGTTACAGTTATGTTTGGATTCTTCCGTGTATTGACCCCGAGTCGATCATGAAAGCTGCTTTCGTCGACTGTATCGCGGTGCGTCATCAGTCTCAAATTGGTCAACCGTTTCCGCGAATTGGACCGGTGACCGCGTGGGCCGCGCCAAACGTGACTCAAAATGATGAGGTATGAGATGTGCGGTTCGCCGACGTTCGATAGAAAATTGGGCGGTTTCTTCTGAGTCAAGTCAGTGGTATGCAAGGTTTGTCTCAGGCGCTTCGAAAATCAAGTTACAGTCGTTTTTCTGCGTTACTGTTGAGCTGCGCTGATGGATTAAGAATCGTGGATGGCATACCATGTGCTTACATCCCGATCTCAGTTCGTTTGGGCGAGATTAACGTGGGGACAAGGACAGTGGTATTCTCATCAGTACTATTTGACACCGTCAGTTGTTTCTTTTCTGAGAACTATTTTTGTTGAAATTTCTACATAAATTTAGTCTGATTCTAAATCATTTCTTTCATTTTCGCTGATGTTCTTCTGTCATCTTGCATCTGCTGTTTTAATCTTAATACCGTGCATTTGGATAAGTGTTCGGTTATTAGTATGTGGGATCATAACTCAGTATCTTGAATAGTTCCCCAGTATGGATATATTACTGGCATCAAATCATGAATAATGATCAGATAATACCACAGAACAAGATGTCTTAGCTGGAAGAGATGTCTAACCTTGAGAGCTGCGGTTGCCGTTTATCCTTTTTATAAATTATTCATCATGGATACTGATTCATATGATGGCGTCCCCACAAGGCGCTGAAAAAACCGCTCCAGTGTGGGTGTATGAGATTGGTTATCAAATCCACCCCGATTTTCAAATTCTTTAAAAAAGATATGACATTGGTTGATAACCTTGGTTATAGTCCCCAAAATACATAAAATTGGACTTTGTCTGTATCGTCTCAAAACGAATGTAACCAAACTTCAGTAGTCCTGATAATAAATATTATATATTATATCTATATTAATTGAATATTATTTGTATATCATGTGTGAAGAATGGATTAGGCAAGTATGAGGACTAAAAATCAACATTTATATAAGTGACACTGCCTGTATTTATTGTGATCTAAATGTTCATTATATATGGTACTGTATGTTTTTTAATCAGGTTTTAAATCTCACCAGAATCTTTCAATTTTTTCTGATTATTTACGATCTGTTCTGTCATTTACCTCTTGTCAGAAAGACACTTTTGTTGGGATTAATGCTTGAGATAGACATGTGTTGTTGACTGGATATTGTTTTGTTCACATTGAGATTTTTTAAGGTGTTTGCCTTTGTATTGTAGGAAGACTAAATCATTTTGAAAAAACAATGTAACTAATGTTTACCATTGTACTTTTGTAGAGTTGGTCACCTGTAATGAACCATGGGGTCTTATAAGGTAACAGTATTACTGTACAGGTTTTCAATATATTAAATGAAGTATATTTTGTCGATTAGTTGTTTGGAAGGGCTATCATAAGATATATACTACTTTATAACAAGTCTTCACATTCTTAATTTGCCTAAAAACCTACTGGAAACGCATCAATTTTTTCCCTCAAGTTGTCGGAGCACTAATTTTGCTTTTTGTGTATTAATTAGAGTCTGATATCCAAGGTGTGACAAGCTGTACCAGGACCAACATTTAGGAGTTTTATCCAAAAACATTTAAGTTGCTTTTGGATTCAGAAACTTCTTCTAGAAAAACCTCTATTTTATTTTTTTTATTTTTTTTTTATAAATAGAAACACCTCTATTTTATAGCTTAGAGAACATAAAACAAATAAAGCCACAAATAATTCAATTAGATATAGCATACCGCGTCAGACATGTCACAATGAAGCTTGGTTACAGAATCACCACGGCCAAGCTCTTCAGCAATGCCATAGGCTATATATGTTTTGGGGCCGAGATCAGGCTTCAGAGACTTTTGTGGCAACTTTGCGGCAAGATTAAGAAGGCCAGAGCGAGGATGTGTATATTCCACATAGGGCAATGTTCTAATAAACTCTGCCCCATGGCGTGGCAGCCGCTCCTGAAACAAATTAGATGGGGGCCAATCTTTGAGTTTGAGCATCTCAGGCCACAAGTTCTTGTGTGCACGCCCCTCAGAGTAACCTGTGAAAAATTGGTGAATATTTATCTCAACCTGCATTTGCACAAGGCAAAATAACATGTTAAAATCACCAAAACAATGAGAACATATAAAATGTGAACAATAGTGACGAGCAAATCACAGTAACCACAAATTAAAGATAGAGGAAGATGTAGCAACTACAAAGTATTAGAAGGTCCTACTTTGATAGCCTTCAAGGACAAAACTTAACTACACTTTTCTTTACATTTCAATATCACCAAGCAATATAAAAGAAAGAGAAAGTAACTGCCAGTGTTAGACTTTCCTACCTCAATATTAGTTGGAAAAATAAAATATAGGTGGTATTTAATAAAACTTAAATTATGTACCTTAACACCTCAGTGCTGATTTATAAATACTGAGATTATAAGGGAAAAGCATTTGGCATTATCTCAAGTTATAAGAGTTCAAAATTATTTGACTGTTTGGTAAAGAAAACAAAAAAAAATACAAAAGATGATTCTCTTTTACAAATTTAACCTTATATTTATCTTATGACATTCTTTGAAATCTAAGTACTGTATACATACCTCATGGTGATAAAAGTATAATTCTCAAATCAAGTAGTTAAATCTTCATTTAATTATATGATTCGCATATTATGATTAGAATTATAAAAATATTGCCAATTTATGCAACGAAAATATAAAGACTATTTTTTAATCATCATTTATTTCAAAAGTGGATATAAATATTTAAAAAATTTCTGGGTACTTTCCATTCACTAAGGAGATAATTGGTATCAGACCTTCATTAGTACTGTATCTAACTCCAAAATCTTAGTTATAAGAAGAACATTAATTAAACAAAGTTTCAATTGATAATTCTAATTTTATTTTATATAGTAAAAACTTTATTTTAAAACAAATTCAAAAAATATTTGTGAGCCTTCTACGTTATTCAACAATATTTAGTATACTTCTCATAAACTCACAATTGTGTTTTTAGTTCTAATTAATTTAATTTAATCATAGATATTAAATAAATTGCATACAGATTTGTAATTAAACAAATTCAACTTTATCTTAAAAAAAACTTTTAAATATTTGAATGAAAGCAAGGAATGTTAGAATGTTAGGTTCTCAAAAATGCTAGAAAAATGGGGGAAATAGTAAGAAAAATCATTCACCTCTATTGAATGCAATGTTTTTAAACGCGGAAGCGTAAGACAATGCGTTTTCATGTCTGTGAGATGAGCAGTAAGCCTTTTGTAATTTAAAAAAATAAAATAAAGGCAATTTTTTAATGATTACTATACCTAAAAATATATATTATGATTTGCCAAAATAATTTATTATTGTATGCTACCAAAATAATAAGACATAATTCAATAGAAATTTTATTTTAAAATTTGTGATTTAAAAAAATAAAATAAATAAATTTTTGAATGATTACTATACTTAAAAAAAAAAATTCTTTATAATTTTTAAGGTATGTTAATATATAAAATGGCTTATATTTTCTAAAAATATGATTTATAATTAATTATAAAATTATTGTTCATATTTCACTCAAAAATAATTTATTATTTATATTTTAAACTGTTTTTAAAAAGAAATTATCAAAAATCTTAATTTTTATCGAATATCAAAAAATATTTCGGATACTAAAAAATCTTAAGTTTGAATTCATTAAAGAATTTTTTATGATTTTTACCAAAAAAATCTCAATATTAAAATAAGTAAATTAGAAAACAAGAATAGATAAGAGGAGAGTAGCGGGAAATAGGATATCTCTGCCGATGAGAATAAACAAGAATAGATAAGGGCAGGAAAAGAAACGTCGTCGAGATGGAGAAGAGTGAAAAAAAGATGTCTCTATCGTCGGGATGGATAAGATGGAATGAGGGGAGCTTTGAGATTTTTTCACCGAGATTGAAGATGAAATCAATGAGAGGATGAAGAAGAGGTCGTCGACGCCTTCACAAAGTTAGATTGCCGATGTTAGAGACATCTCGACGGAAAAGTGGGTTTTTTTTGTTTGTTCCATATGAGTTAGGTTTTTTGGAGTTTTAGGGAGGGATTTGATACTTTTTTTTTCAATTTTTGAAGGCTAGATTAGCCTTTTGCGAGGTGTTCACATCTACTTGTGACACGTAAAAGGCATACACCTTTTACGCCTTTCTAACACCCTCAACGAAGAAGGCGTACGCCTTCTATGTATAATGTTTTATTTAGGATGCCTCATAGCTTTTTAAGGGCGCCTCGCCTTGAAGCGCACCTGGAAAACGCCTTTGAAAACACTGATTGAATGACATAGAAAATGAGATTGAAAAAAAAAACAAACAAACAAAGAAGTTCAAAATATTCACCCAAAAATAAATAAGCAAATTTAGCAAAGTGCATTTGTAATCAATTTCTTTTTTCAAAATTTTCATAGATAAACAACTAAATTGAAGTTTTATTCACCATATTTTTCCTTCTATGTTTTTATATTTAGTTTCGTCTCTTCAAACTTTCTAATAACCAAATATGGTGATCTTTTAAGTTCTTTCAATTAGCATATAAATCATCATTTATTTGATTGATTATGTAGCCTTTAATTAGCCATATTTAGTCTACTAATTTATTTTTGATAGGTAGATTTAGTTTACTAATTTATTGATTGACAAACCAAAAATAGTCACATGTACTCTGTATTTATACCCTTCAAATAAATGAAATGATTCATTCAGCCAATTTTCAATTTGGTATCAGAGTCATTGAGAAGAAACCCTTTCATTGTTGTCTTTCTTTGGCTAAACCACAGCCTCTTCCTTCTTCTTCGTCTTCTTCTTCTTTTTCCTCTTTCTCTCAATTACTAATCATGTCTAAGAAAACTAAGGTGAATATTCTTGATAGCAAGAAGCCATCTATAATGATTGTTCACGAAATTTCCTTTCCAACGATTTCTATCAAGTTGGATAGTGCAAATTATCGTGTTTGGTCTAAAAGTATGGAGATGCACATTGCTAGCAGAAGAAAGAAGGGATATATCACAAGAAGAGGAAAACGACCAAAGTTATGATGAATGGGAGGCTAAAGATGCGTTGGCCAAGTCTTGGCTCATCAATTCCATGACCAAGAAGCTAATGGCACATTTTGTGCAATGTGGAATAACTAAAGAGATTGGGGATATGTTGTCAAGATGAGCTATCTTGATTCTTGATGTCTTAGAATCTTCTCCATCTTCTGCTTCTCCTGTGACTCGGGCACCTCTCGAGGAAGGTAATTTTGGTTTGGTTTTCATTTCTAATATCACTAAAACACTTGGGTTACTGATTCAGGAGCTACTAATCAAATGACCAGTAATCCTTAATTGCTTAATTCTCCAATTCCTTCACCTGTTAAGACTATCCAAGTTGCTAATGGGACTTCTATGCCAATCTCAAGGTTCGGAAATGTCTCATTTTCTTCTACACTTTCATTGTCCTATGCCCTACTTGCACCTAACCTCTAATAATATCCTTTCAATTAGCAAGATTACCAAAAATCTTAACTATTTTGTAACATTTCATTCTACACACTGTGTGTTTCCAGACAATCGTACAAAGATGGCGATTGGCATTGGCAAAGAGAGAGGGGGTCTTTATTACTTGGAAAGGACAAGGGAATTACAACGAAAGTCAAATCGCATTCTACAAATGACAAGGGAGAAGTCTGATAGAGAAAAGATTCTATTATGGCATTGCCAACTGGGTCATCCATCTTTTCCTTACTTAGAACGTCTGTTTCCTCACTTGTTCAAAACTATTTTAGCTTTTAGTTTACAAAGTGAACAATGAATTTATGCTAAAAATCATCGTGTACCTTTCAAAACAAGCCTCAACAAAAGCCTTGTTCCTTTTCTTCGTGTCTTTATAGATGTTTGGGGCCCTTTTTCTACTCCTTCTGTCTTAGGTCACAAATATTGTCTTTCATTGATGATTGTACTAGAGTGAGTTGGTATATTTGCTGAAATCTAAACATGACGTTTTGCATGTTATTCCTCAATTTTCAAAGAAGGTCATAACACAATTCAATATGCAAGTCAAAGTTGTCTATTCTAACATTGATCGTGAGTTTGTAAATCAATCCCTTGCTACTCTATTCCAAGAAAATGGAAATCTTCACTAAACAACATGTGTGTACACACCACAACAGAATGGTGTAGCAAAGAGTACAAACTACCGCATTCTAATAGTGGCATGGGCTTTATGCTTGACTATGCATGTTCCCAAAAAATTTTGGGTTGATGTTGTCATGACTACTATCTTCCTCATAAATCGATTGCCTACTCGTGGTATTGACTATCAAACAATGTTGCCAATGTTATCTCGATTTCACTCTATTCCTTCTACTTTGAATCTACGTCCAAAGGTTTTTGGTTCAGTATGTTATGTTCATGTCCATTCTCATTTAAGGGATAAACTTGATCCTCATGCTCTCAAATGTGTCTCTCTAGGTTACTCTAACTCCCAAAAGGGCTACAAATGTTTCCACCCTCCTTTAAGGAAATACTATGTCTCTATGAAAGTTCAATTCAATCAGTGTGAGTCTTACTTTTTCTAAGGATGTGGACATGGTTCCTCTTCAGGGGGAGATTAATAGTCAGCAAGAGGAAAGACTGTGGTTAGAAGAAAAGAGGTGGTGGATTTCAAGTAAGGAGGAGAACTTGGACTTGGATGATTCACGAAAGCCACAGCCTAAATGCGAAGAAAGGAAGAAAAAATTAGACACATTGTTTCAAGAACATTATTCAAGAAAGAACAAAGATACCACTGTCATAACCTCTCCAAGTTCAGACGCTCCTCTTGATGATATTACTAGGTATTCGAATGACTCTTATGGGATTGATTTTGAGATACAAAATTTTTCACCTTTAGCATATAAGTGGGGAATGGCAAATAATGGAGTATCAGGTGGATTCAGGCGAATCCGTCCGGTCAAACGTTGAAAAATCCCAGTTATTGGATAATGGATATGGATATGGATAAAATCCGTTTTTTGAATGGATATGAATTGGATATGGATTTAAAATATGTCAAAGCCGTATCATATCAGGCCCCCCCGAAGCGTGTAATATTTGAATTAATATTTGAATATTTATAATATCGGAATACAATATTTACGAATTAATTGTAATGTTGTAATAACAACATATAATATGATATGATCTCATTACTAATTCAAATATTGTTTACTATTTTTAAAATCCTAATTAGTAAGTTAGAAATGAGAATACTAAAAATATAATAATGTAAACCCCCGAACTAACAATAACATTATAAATTATAAATCTAGTCTAATTGTAATTTGTAAATCCTAACGTATTATACTAGCATTGTAAACCCCTAACTTCTTAACACGGTAAGAATTTAAACATAACACACACAAACTAATTTGTTGATAAGCCTCATCTGATCATCTTGATCGTACTTCATTATCGCTAGCGTGGTGGGCCAATATCTCTTCAAGATCATTTGAGAACTTTGGTAGTTCTTGGAATACTTAAGATGAACTTGATAGTCGCTTGATAGCAGCCCTCAGTTGTATAAGAATTAAAACTTATGTGACTCTTTTCGACTCTTTAATGGCCAGGAACCTGTCTGGCTTACCTTGCGGTGGCATTTAATGGAATTAATCTCCTCTTGACGAGAGGAAAGTCGACGCGTCTTACAGGCTGCTTGGATTTTAGTCCCTAAATCCACCCCAACCTTAATGTAACACCACAAATTTTAATTCCCTAATAACCTTGTTTTAATTTTAACACTTAAAGTCTAATCAAACATCACTAACTAACTCCATCTTGTCAGTATAAATCTTAATCTAATATAAAGGAGGAAAGGAGGAAGAAAGGGAAGAGACGGAGAGTGGTTTATGGAAAGATAGCTGCGTTTTTGATGAAAATGATCCCATACTTTGAAGTTGTCGAGCATAAGTATGAGGCACGATTTGCACATCTAGAAAAAAAAACAGTTAAGTTTATAAAGAAGAAAAACACTCATTCGATCTGCTGTTAAGTGAAATCTCAAAAAACAAGCTTGTAGTTCGCATCACGTCAAATTCCTTATTTCTTAGATCTGATGTTCCATAATATTGACTGATTAAGTGATTTGGTATTCTCAGTTTTCTTTTATTTTTAGATCGGAGTAACTAATTACGGACCATTGTAATATAATGTTGAAAATGCATTGTCGAACATTGCAATCTAAAATACATATATCATGTTCTAATATTGGGATGGATTCAATATTAGCGATAGCTTAAATGTTGAGGATTCATCATGCTTGTGCTTTAAATGTTCAGTTCATCATGCTTATTATTAAATATTAGGAAATCATTAAGTCTGATCTTTGGTTCCATGGTATGATTAATAATAATAATAATAATAAATTATGCAAGTCTTGGCCGGTGGAGAATGAGTTGTAGCTTGGTTTGTTTGTAGAATAAAATATTAATTGTGATTGTTGTGTAAGGAAATATTTGCTCACCCACGACCGTATTATTAATAATTTTATTTTGTAATGGTGTAATAGTGGATTAAGATTAAACCGAGGCAAAAAAAAAAAATAAAGAAAAGGGGAAAGAAATGGTTTTGTAAAAAGTAAATTGTAGTTTGTGATACGGCCATCATTATGTAAAGTAAATGATTTTTAATTCTTTTATTTCAACTTGTCATTCTTGTGTTCTAGATTAAAAATTTGATTTGACACTGTTTATAACAATCTTACTTTTTTTTTCAATTTCAACATTTTTATACCATTCTAGATTTTTTGGTAGTTGGTTTTTGTAAAGTAAATTGTAGATGTGAAAAACAAATCAAAGTTTTGGAATAATACTGTTTTTACCCGGTCACGGCACCTTGTATATGTTTTGTTGAAAATAAATTATTAGCGACTTTAGAATGTCTCATAATTGATTTTTAAAGTGATTAGACATCATGAAATTAACTTTTGACATAAAATGTTGAGATATATTCTTTTTATAGCGCAGGTGCATATGATTTTACGAAGTTCACACCTTATTCGTTGGATCGATTCTGGATCTATGACCTGATTTCTTACATTATTTCTTTTATTTTGTTTTATTTTATTTTATTTTATTTTCTCTCGATAATTCTTTTCCAAGTTTTCAATTTAAAGAGATTCAATTGCCTCATTTTTCAATTTTTACCTATATTTTTGTATGAACATGCTGGTTACAGAAAATTCTCATTTCTTTCGGAATCACGATGAAATGATTGATTTGTGATGTTTTATTAACTTTAGACTTTAGTTTATATTCCTAAATTTATGAATCTTGAAGTTATAACTAGTGTCATAGGTTAACAAATATGTCTAACTGAAATATGCATGGATAAATCAGATGTCAGCGAGCTTATCGAAATACGATGGATAGGATATGAATTTAGATTTTTATCTAGTAGTATATGGATATGGATATGGATATATTATTTTTATTTAGGATCGGATATGGATTTTGAAAAATCCGATCCAAATCCGATCCGATGCCATCCCTACATATGAGTCTACTGCTTTGAATCCTCAAGCTAATCAAAGTAGGCAATATCCCTTTCATAGTCGTAAGGAACCAGACAAGTTTGCCTTCGAAATGGATCCTCTAATATTGTACATCCTATTTCGAAGCACCACATTACTCTTATCACGGATTTACATCCCAAGGCCTCATCTTGGTTTGCCCTTCGGTTGTCTTCTATGCATTCCTAGTCTCATTTTAGGAAGCTCTTGAAGACCCAAGTGGAAATCTGCTGGGAGAGAAGAAATGAAAACCTCCCGAAAAACACTACTTGGGAGATGGTTGGCTTCCATGGGAAAGAAAGGCGATAGAAGATATGAAGTGGGTTTCTCGATGAAGTACAAGTCAGATGGGACAATCGACAAATACAAAGTTAAGTTGGTTGTCAAATGATACACACAGACTTATGGAATCGACAATCAAGAAACCTATGCTCCTTAAGCCAACACTGTCACAATCATACTCTCTTGCAATAAATCTGCATTGGTCATTAAAATAGTTCGACGTAAAAAATGTCTTTCTTCATGGTGAATTATTAGAAGAGGTTTACATGGATCCTCATCCACGATTCACACCAAAAGAAGGCAAAGTGTGCAGACTAAAGAAGGTCTTATCACGGATTAGGCAGCTCGCCCGAGAGCATGGTTTGGTAAATTCAACTATCTGATAAATGGTTTGGCAATAAGCAGCAATGGCGAGATCACCTTTGTTTTTAAGAGATGGTGATGGTATTACTTTGCCTATTGTTTATGTTGATGACATGATTGTTATAGGTAGCAGTCCTAAGGAAGTAGAGAAGCTCCAGAGTAAGGAATTAGACATGAAAGACTCGAAAACTCTAAAATATTTTTTAAGCATTGAGGTTTCTCATTCCAAGCACGGACTTTTCCTCTCACAATGGAAGTATACACTAGATCTTTTAAAAGAGCCTAGTATCTCTGCTTGCGAGCATGTAAATACTCCTATGGAAGTAAATGACAACCTCTCAATCTATCCTGATCAGATTTCAACAAATAAAGAAAGGTATCAGATAGTGGGAAAGTTGATATATCTAACCCACACCAGACCTGATATATCTTATACGGGTTAGTGTCTTAGAGTCAGATTATTTGCATAACCCAGCGATCGCTTACATGAGCGTTGTCAATCATATCCTAGCCTATCTAAAGTGTCTTCCCAGGGCAAGAATTTTGTTCTCTAAACGCTGGGCACAGACATTGAAGGATATCACGAGGACTGAGCTTTATAGGATCAGGTGGATGAGAGGTCCACATCAAGATATGTATCATTTGTCGAAGGTAATTTGGTGACTTGGAGGAGTAAGAAACAAGTGTAGTCTCATTGAGCAGTGCAGAAGCTAAATATCATGCTCTTCATCATACAACCATAGAGCTTACTTGGCTAAGGATTCTCTTAATCGAGCTTGGATTTGGTCTTAAGAAGAAAATTGTGCTTTTTTGTGATAACACAACAGCTATTGAGATTGCAAACAATCCAGTCCAGCATGAAAGAACTAAGCATATTGAGTTTGATAGGAACTACATCAAGAGTGCTGATCAATTTGCAGATATAATGACTCATGCACTTGCTAGTGGACCATTTTATACTTCATTTTATAAATCAGCATTTATATGATTGATTATATTTCCTTTTATTAGCTAGATTTAGTTTACTGATTTATTGATTTACTAATTGATTGATTGACTATCCAAAAATAATCACATGTACTTTGTATTTATACCCTTGAGATAAATGAAATGATTCGTTCAGCCAATTTTCAATTATTTCTAATAACAAAATGAATGAAAATAAATTATAGAGTAAAAGATTGCAACAAAAAAAGAAAAAAAAAAAACTTAAATAAATGAATACTTTATAATAAATAAAAATAATGTGTTGCCTATTTTTTCCATCATCATTTTTAATTTTTATGAACAAAAATTAAAGAAATATAATTGTTATTTTTTATATTTTTACCTATTTTAACAAAAAAATAATTCTTATAAATGAACCAAATAGATTTTATTTAGCATTATAATTTTTCTATATTACATAACTCAAAATGAAAGATATTATTCTAAAATAAAAGTTCAATAATATAAATCAATCAAAAATAAAAACAAACTAATAATACATTTTTTGATTCAAAAGAAGACACGTTTCAGTAAACAATCATCTAAAAATAAAAATCTTTATTTTAGAAACAACATAAATATGGAATAAAAAGTTATATTAGTCAACTTCTATTTACTAAAATGCAATGGTTTTTGAGTGGTATTCTGTGTCAAGTGGATGAAAACTTATTTTATCAGACATACTTAAAAAATGAGACCCGCCATTTTTGTTCACTAATAAAGTGGTTAGCAATTTACCCAATACCTCCTCAATAAAGTGGTTAGTAATATATATATATATTGGAGTAATACAAATATTTGGCATAGTTACACAAATATGATTAGCCTAAGGTTGAAAGGTTTTGTGAATCATGCTTATGCAAGGGTTTAACTCATCAAGTGAAGTCATGGCTATCAAGCTATTGCAACCATAGTTGCCAATCATAAATGGTAACATTTACAATTCTACTATTTTTCTATATTGTATATCGTAACTCTTTCAATAATGAGAAAATAAATGAATAAATATAAATATATTCTTGATAGGCTAAAGAGAAAGTATCATTAATGTTAAGGATTAGTTTCCTAATCCATTTACGAATCTTTTCCTTCTTTTCTTCTCTTTAGCCTCCTAATTAGACTCTAACTTTGTTTCCTTTTTTGTCCTAACACTAAAGTATAAATATGTATGTTCTCTCACTTTATGAATCCTTAACAATTAAAACAAAAAGGGAAGCCAAAAAGACATCTGAAACATATACAAAGGACATACAAAGGGAGCCCAAAGACCCATACAAAAAGAAGCAAGGCAAACAAAAAACTTACCAGCCCAAGTGCTAAGAACAAGAGAATACAGAACAGAATTCTTACAAGTGAGGAGCCCAAATTAGGAGTCAGGGCAGCCCAGGACTCTAGGGAATGAGTAAATGAGTACTTCAGCATGTTAGGGGGAAAAATAGCATCTTCAAATATTATTCTGTTTCTTTCCTTTCAGATTGCCCAGAAAAGACAAATAGGTGCAGTCAACCATAATTTTCTATCTTTTTTCCTTACAGGAAAAGTTTTCCAGCCAAGGATCAAATCTTTAACTGAGAAAAGACACACACAGCCAGCTCTAGGAGAGCAGCCCACAGCTCCCAAACCATAGGACAGTGGATTAGTAAGTGCTACAAATCTTCTTCAGCCTCTTCACAAAGACGACACCTACGTGCAAGGGAGTTACCCCCTTTTCTTGAGTTGTTCCATGTGTATTTTTAAATTTTTATTTAAAATTTATTTTCAAAATATTTAAATAAAATATAAAATAAAAAAAGATTTCTTTTTTCTTCATGGGTAGATAGGAAAATTATTTTTATTTAAAAATTAATTTTCTCAAAATTTGGATAAAATGTCAAATTTTCATAGATTACATATGAATTTAATGTGTATGATAAAGATGATCTTTTTCTCGTGGTATTTTATTTTTTTAAAATAAAGTTAAAAAATTATTTATCATATTGATTATTAATTTTATTTTTTATAAATATGTTAAAATGTAATTTAATCTCCATTATTGTCGTATCCAAGTAGTTTCACTCATAGTTGGGATCCTTTTCGCTAACTTTGCAAGATCACCAATAAGTATGGTTTGGGAGTTGGTGGGAAGCATGGTGGCTTTTGCTATGAAATGCCCCCCAATTAAACCTGAAAGGTTAGGTTTTAATTGGTGGGGCATTTTGGAATGGAGAAAGGGTAAGATTTTGACTAGACAAGTGATGTGGTAATAAACTAATGGGGGTTGCTTTTCCGTCTTTATTTGCACTAGCTACTTATAAGAAAGCTTGGATGGAGGAGGTTTCGAGTGCCTCTAATGAGGGGGGTTGTTGGGCTCCATGTCTTATTGGACACCTCAACGATTAGGAGTTGGAGAAGGCACAGAGGTTTTTGTCGAGGCTAAGGCTGCAAGAGAAAAGAGTCCAAAGCAAGGGGGATAAGTTGGTGTGTGAGGGGGGGCTAGACACAAAAAAAAAAAATTCCAAACACTTGTATAAGGAGTTGGAGCCTAGAAAATTAGTGGATTTTCCGTTTAAGGTGATCTGGGTATCTAGGGCCCCTTATGGAGATCTCTGCTTCAGAGGCAACTTGGCGCAGAATTTTGACGTAGGATAAATTGTTGGATAATGTGCAAAAGAGAGGCGTACCAGTGACTAATAGATGCTATCTTTGCATGAAAGAGGAATGTTGTGATCACATATTGTTACACTATAGCATATCTAGTGTTGTTTGGCATCTCCTTTTAACCTTATTTGATGCGTCTTGGAACTTTCTTATTCAATGAAATAATTGCTTCTTAGTTAGCGTAGTTCTTAAGTGGGAATGAAAAGAAGAAAGGTGCAGCAAATCACACCTTTATGCCTTTTTTAGACAATTTGGCGGGGAAGGCAAAGAAGAGTTAAAAACAAGGAAAATTTAGGATCAAATTCATTTTTTGCACAAACTTTGTGCATGGTTTTCTATATTTATGATTCAGGGTCCTCCTGATGTGGATTCTATGGATTGGCTAGAGTTGGGGTTAGGGGTTATAGCATGTTGCTTTGTTTGTTGTGGTGTTGGTGATGTTATTGGTGCCCGTTGTATAACCCTGGTATTCTTTGGGGCATTTTTGTTTGGTGCTCCTTTATTTAATATATTTCATTTTAGTCATAAAAAAAAATAGGATCCTTTTTGTAAAAAGCAAGACAAAAGAATTGGAGGAATGAATTCCTTGTATATTTTTTCATTGATCCATTGTGAATATATATATACAAAAGTCAATCTAGCCTTCCTAATAGATTACAACTCTATATGTAAAGTATATATATGCTACAACACTTCCCCTCAAGTTAGAGCATAGATATTAATCATGTCCAACTTGTTATGTAGATAACCCGGTCCCCTTTAGAGCCTTTGTGAAGATATCAACCAATTGTTCTCCGGTCTTCACATATCTTGTAGAAATCAAGCCGAGTTGTATTTTCTTACGAAGCGAGAATGACGATCTATCTCGGTAAGCAGGATTACGTTCATGGAATACCACGTTAAGCGTGAAAACGGTATAGTTTTATCGCGCTGAGTTTTCTTTGAATTTGGTGTCTTAATGCGACTTCCTTGAGGATTAATGAAGTCATATGATCACATGCAATTTGTGTGTCACTACATATTCGGACTCTACACTAGATTGAGAGACAAAACTCTGGCCCTAACACACTTATGGTAGATTCCCTCCCGACAAAGACCACAGTAACATATAGTGAACCACACGTCTCTTTTAGATCACGCGTCCATTAAGTGAAGCAACCGGAATACATTGTAACCGGCGATTGTTGTATAAAATCTCTCTCTGCGTCACTGAGAACATTTCAGTAACATGAGACCTGCTCTGGCGCGATGATCCAAATTTGTTGGAAGACGTATCTTGGCTCATGACGATGGCGAGTAGGAAATATCGGAATGAGTGATTGTAAGATAATTCAGCTTCCCAACTAGTCTTCTATATCTCTCGGGATCCTCAAATGTTTCATCTTCTCTAATAAGGTGAGCGGCTTGGAACCCGTCGGAGAAGCTATGTGGTTTACCCCTGACTTTCGATCTCGAACTGATAGTCCAAACACATATTTCTTTTGAGATAAGAAGATTTCATGTTTTGCTTCGCATAACTTGATACTGAAGTATTTAGTATCGCAAGTCGGCTGTATGGAATTGGCTTTGAAGAAAGGACTTAGAGATAAGATCTGGCTAGAGCCTCTACGCGATAACAATATCAATAACAATATCATCCACTACACCACCAACGCACGATGCCAACTGAGTCTCACAGAAAACTTTGAGTGGTCAAATTTACTTCGCATGCTGTGAGCCCTCAACACTGGCTGAATTTATCAAACCACGCATGTGGACTCGTTTTCCAAACTAGATACATTCCAAAGACGAGCAAACCCTCCCTTTCTCCCCCAAACAAAAACCCAGAAATCACCCATATACACCTCTCATATGCCGCCTGAAGGTTACATTCTTAATATCGTCGGGTGATCCCAATTATAAGTGGTAGCAAGGGAAATAAAAATCCTAATATACGTCATCTTAGCAACATGGGAAAAAGTGTCGAAATAGTCCATGCCATAGGTCTAGGCATTCCTTTGAAGCAAATGAAGGCTGCTTTCAACCGAGCAATGGATCCACGGATTAACTTTCACTGGCAAACAACAAACAACCAATGCTTCCATCAGATATAACCTAACCAAGTCCCAAGCATTGTCAAGGCATCCAGCCTCTATCATAGCACTACGCCAAGAACTAGTGATATGACTCGTAAACCTTTTGCCAAACGAAATAGAGTCTAAGGATGCAATAAAAGAATAAGAACGTGATGACAAGTAGTCATAAGAGCAAAAGGAGGAAATTTGATAAGCACACTGACATTTACCTTTACGAAGAGCAATAAAAAGATCATCACTAAGAACTGGATCTCATGCCTGAGCTACGATGGAGGGCCCAAACCTGGGGTGTCAGTCTGGTGTAGACCCGAGTGATAAGAGGCTCCAGAGCGACAGAAGCAGGTTCGAGAGAGACAATGGATGAGGCAAGAGTATAAACAAGCAAGTCTTCATCCTCCCTCTAACAGGTAACAATAGACGAAAGGGAAAATGGAGTTGTCTCAAATAATGCAACATCAATAGACACAAAGTGGCGTCGAAGAGAGGGACAATAACACCTATACCCTTTTTGAACACGAGAATATCCCACAAAGACAATAATTATACACTCCCTGGATCTAGTTTAGAGACTCGAGGATGCATATCCTAACAAAGCATGTGCATCCAAATACCTTTTGATCAATAGGTAAAACGAATTATTTGGAATAACTGTGGGTAAGGAGTAGCCCAATTAAGAACCCACACAGAGGGCATCCTGCTAATAAAAACAAGTCATGTAGACTGATCGACCCAAAAACGCTATGAACATCCATTCGAACAAAGGGCCCGAGCAATCTCAAGAAGATGTCTATTCTTTCTCTCAGATACCCCATTCTGGAGGGTGTATCAACACACGATGTCTGATGAAGAATCCCATGATGTAACATAAAGGACTGAAAGGGTTCTGACAAATATTCGTTGGCATTATCACTTCTCAATGCTGCAATGGACATTTAGTACCTCAGGTTTGAATTTAGCAATAAAAGGCACTTAAATGAGGAACAAAGCTCATAAATGTCTTTTCATTAGATAAAGTCAAGACAACGAGAAAAATCATCCACAAAGGTAATAAAACATTTAAATCCTCACTAAACAAACCTGACAAGGACCTCAACATTTATAATGAACCAACTCAAAAGGGTTTTAAGTTCGCTTATTAAATCTATGACTCCAAATGCACTGGCGAAACTTAGTGATATTGAAACGACTCACAATCCAATGAGGCTAGCCGAAACTAAGGATACACTCAACAAAGAGAGAGAACACACCCAAGCAACAATGTAATTCAATGGGTACTAACCTCGTGCAACAAGCAACGACTTCGCACCGCTTCAAGGATGTAGAGACCCCTGCACTCGTCCTCATCACTAATCCCATCGGTCGAAAGATCCTAAATCAAGCAATGATCAAGAAAGAATGAGATACTGCAATTAAGTGTACGAAAGATTTATCATAAATGAATTAAAAGAGAATCAGGTAAAACTCGTAATGTAGGTCAAAGTGATTAGAGAGGAGTCGAGAATTGTCACGACCCAAGGACACAAGATGTTAACCCACCCGCATGGGCAATGCAGAGGTAGAAGGGTGTGATCGAAACGTAGTAAAATAAACCTGGAATTATTCATTATATAGTTTCCGTGACTCCAGAGCGAGCGACCATGCTGGTTAAGAGGAATAAAACATATGTTGTTTTTACCTGACTCGATGAATGTACTAATAAAAGTAGATGCGCATCGGCGGATGAGGTAATGATGAACAGACCGAACTCGATTTTGCCTCAGTCACAATGTTTGCCGATATGTCCTGGATTATGGCAACAATGACAAACAACTCCTCCTGAGAGTTTCTGGTTAGTCATAGAAGCAAATCTAACTCAAACTCTGAAAGCCAGAAAAATAACAAAAAATAGGATCTTGCAAGGAAAATGACCACCTTTCCACGAAAAACACCACACCTGAATGTAATTAGGTCCCAAAAAACCACAAATCACCTCTTGATGCTACTGGGAATCTTTACGAATCAAGAAGAGTAGGAAGAGAAACTCCAAGAACAAGGTCATGGACACAAAATCGGGCAAAGACAATGGTCCGAACTCCGACAAGGGGAGGCAGGTAGCTGGGAGGGACTGTCCGCGGCCGGCGACCAAGGTGGAAGAATCTGGTGGTCGGCAGGAAGTTTTCACGCACCCTCATGCGCCAAGGTGCGAGGAACTACTAAGAAGAAGAAAAACCGCGTGAGAGACCTCGCGCCTCTCCTCCCGCCGGCCACTGGGGACATGTCTCGAGGCGACACTCCCTCACAGCGCAGGACTCTGACCACCCTAACATGGTGTTTCAAAACACCCCCTACGGCCCTCTAGGGTTATTCCGAAAACCTCCAAAAAATTTGCCTTTTTTGGGGCAAACTCAAGCCTTGGGCTCTGATACCATATAGAAAGCAAGACAAAAGAATTGGAGGAATGAATTCCATGTATATTTTTTCATTGATCCATTGTGAATATATAAATATACAAAAGTCAATCTAACCTTCCTAATAGATTACAACTCTATAAGACAAGTTTCCTAATAGATTACAACTCTATATGTAAAGTAGATATATGCTATAACACTTTCAATCAAATCCTTGTGCCTTTAAATTTTAGGAGTCAGAGTATTTGACACCCAAACACATAGCTACACCTCACACCAATACACAAAACCATGCAACATGTTGATGTTGCATATTTGCAAAGATAATAATTTTTCAAGAGGTTTTGGTGACACTTGTGTGTTTGTGGCTTTGGATCAAGAGATTGACAATGGAGAGGCATCATCTTCAATAGGTAAAGATCCTCATGAAGTCTAATGAGAGTAAGGTGTAGGATGGCACAATGGTTGGGGCTGATGTTTTGATGTCCCGCTATCATGGGAGATTTTGCCATGGATGATGCTGATGGTTTCTAACAAGATGTTCAAAGATCAAGAAGTGAGGGACAAAGGGGAGGGTCATTCAAACTCAATTGAGAGAGTAGGGAAGGGTGAAGAGAATCACGTATAAGAGGTTTTGCAACCGACACATCTTAAGCCAAGTTTTACTGTGCGCACAATAGCAACGACAAATCTATTTAGGCAAGTTAAGGAGGTTGATTTTGTGCCCTAATGACTCATGCTAAGTCTCACAATAGGCCATTGGAACCCATGCCTTCTAAGGGCAAGGGTAAGGGTGTTGTAGGTCAAGCAATACAACCTTGTTTTTCAGGTTTTGCTAAGGGGTTTCTTTTGGGTTAAAATAAAACAACTAGAAGTATGTCTAGTTTATATCAAACTACCAACTCTCCTAAAAGCTCGAGCTTATAGGATTTGGGTTTAATATGAATATCATGCTTCACATCCTTCCTCACGTACGGCCTCATACCTGCATGTGGAGAGTCAAAAAAAATCAAACGGAGTCCACCATGGACTTTCAAATACACAAATGGGGATCAAATATTCAAATTGCAAAGAGCACTCTTGAACCCATGATCTTCTGCCAAACTAAGCTCTAATACCATATTAAACTACTAACTCTCTTAAAAGTTCAAGCTTGTAGGATTTTGGTTTAATATGAATATCATGCTTCACAGTTTAGAAGAAAGTTCTAGTATGCATGCTAAGGATAGGTAACAAGCTATGTCTAGTGGCTCACGAGGGCCTTTTTTCAAACACAATAGAGGGGTTTCAAGCAAGTATAAGAAGGCCATTAAGGGTATCCAATACACTCCATCTAGCGGAGACAGAGGCGACAATGGAGAGTTTTTGTCAACCCTAGTCTCCAAGTGTGACCTCAAGGACTAAAGGGCTTTGAGAGTGGATGACGCAAAGCAACGGATTTCACAATTGACTAAATTCTTTGCTTTTCGGATGGATCACCTCTTTTTCTTCTCCTTTTGTTTTTGCAACTGGGTCATCCGGTGAAGGTGGTAGGCCTTTGAAAAAGCCCTTAAGAGACAATCATAGATGGGAGAAGAAATCTCAATCAAAGGTGGGGCCTTCTAATAGCTCTTTAGGAAAGGGAAAGTGACCGCTCAAGATGATACTTCATGATGGGTCTCTGTTGGAATTTTAAGAGAATGATGTGGAAGGTCCTTTTTGCTAGGATATTTCAGTCAAGTCTGATTAGAAAGGGTCCATTATGTTGAAGTCTAACTTGTTAGTGGGGAAGGCGCTTCCTTGGATGGGCCCTTTAGTAAGCTTGTAAATTTCAGTAGCTACATGGTTATGCAATTTGTGGGTTGTGGAAGGGAGTTTATCTTCCTTTTGAGGAAGGTAGAAGCAAGGAGAGGGTGTGGTGTCAATGTCTCAATTGGAAGAGGAAGCTAAATTTGCCTTCTTGGTCCAAAAGGGAGATTTGGAAATTGAACTGATCAATTAATTACAAAAGTTCTCTTCAAATAGTTTGATTGGTCATACCTATCCTACAACGTAACGTGAATGACTCACTACTGACTGGGTTTCTGGGTCATAATCATTATGTAAGAAATATGGTAAGTTGGTTCAAGGTATGGCATCAGAACCGCTAAGTAAGCTTTTTTGTTAACCAAGGATTCAAATCCCTCTCTTTTAGTAGCTTCACCAAATTCACCAATGTTACTAACCTCACTATATCAAATAACAAATATTACAAAAGTTAGACCTTTCTTTGCTATAGATTTTCTATTCCTAATTGTTTTGATACATAAAATACTGTACTGTAAATGGAAGACAACGTTGAAGACCTATGGAGGAATCAAATTTGTCTTGATTGTTGGTTAAGTTGGTGTTTAAGCCTATAAACTGTTGTTTATTGGTGTGTGAGCAGTGGAGGCAGCTGAGTCAACTGGGGACAGACTGGTTCAAAAAGGATGTTAGGGCAGTGTTTTTGTTTAGATGTTTTCTCCCCTGCTTCACGTTCTCTTCTAGAAAGCCTTTAGGTGTTTCTTGTATGCATCATGTGTGTGTTGATCCGTCCTCTCCTTGCGCTTTTAATATACCTTGTTTTTTTATCGATACTTTAATATACTTCTTATTTACCCATAAAAAGAAGAAAAGGAAGAAGGGATAACTAAAACAAAGTTTTCTCAGACTAAAAGGAAATCAAGCTTTTTTTTTTTTGATGGGTAAAGATAGAGCAATTTATTACCAATAAAGAGGCAGCCCAGCCGTATACAGGGGGTATACAAAGGGGAAAATCAAGCTATATTTCTGAATGGCTTTTGTTGAAATTCAGGGTTTTGAGTATATGTTAAGGAATGGAGTCAACACAATACCACATGGCTCTAAACCATTTGGACCCAAAGTGGCTTCTAAGGTGTTTTAAAATACTCCTTTTTGTCCATATACTTACAAGGAGGCATAGCTTAGGATGTGACTATGTTTCTTTACCATAGTAATTAGGGTAAAATTAATCAATCTTAAGGATCATTCATCAACAGTATAACTGCATATTTATAAATACACTGATATAACTGAGTCTTTATTGTCCTGCATCCAACTTTTTCAGGATTTATCTTATCAGCGTATCTATGTTTTTTGTGCCCCAAGTCCGAAATACTTAAGGTATTTGATATGAGGCCCTAATTCACAACCTTGTGTCTTTTGTGTAACCTTTCTACTGGAAACGGACTAAGATCTCTAAATGCAAAAACAAATTTTTCCAGAATAATCTTAAGAGAGTCAATAGTCCTATTTACTAGGATTTTAAGATGAGGTAAAATCAAGACATGCAACAAATAGAAAAACTAACAGCATAACTAGAACCAAATGGTAAACTTTGTACAATTATAACAAAAGCAACAGCTATCACAACAATCTATAGAAGTCATTCATTACAAGAATTACCTCACACCAATCAAGGCAATCAATTGCTTTCTCTGCCAACTGCGAGGATTTGGTGTAACTTACTTTACGAAATGCACGCCACATAACCATTGGCTCCCAGCTCAACCCAGATGTGAATTCAAGAACATCACTCACAATAACCGGCTCTCCCTTCATCCAATGACTCTGGAAGTGAGCAAGATCCCCTTGAAGGATATCACTTTCTGATGGACAGTACAGATAGTTGTCATTGGAATCTTCTCTAGAAGCAGCTTTCCTCAACTTCTTCTTGTCAAAATCAATCTCACCACTCGATTTAAAACAAGAACAGCTACGTGCAGAAATTCCCAGCACATCTGTGAGTTTGTAGGTGTTGAATAATTCTTCTGCTTTCTCCTTTAGCTCTGAAACCCAAGTTTCAGAAAACATACATTTAAGGTCCAAACGACCATGTCCACAGCCGCCCATTTCCTTTGGTGCACAAGGGATGTCACCGTTTTCTTTAACTTTCCACTCATGTATTGTTGTCCTTTCAGGATCTTTAGTGCTGGAACTAACACAAAAATTTGAGTCTCCCTGCACAAGAGGTATGTCAGGTTCTACTCCATGCAAGTAAGCCTTCCCCCTGTCAAAATAGTGCATGACAATTTCATTGACACCCCCTTGCAATGATCCATTACGAATTTCCCGGCAACAAGTGAGGCAGAGATCATATGAACAATTTGAGCAGGTCCTATGGAAATCAACTATAGAGGTTCTGCAGTTGTTGCTGCCATAGATCATGTTGTATCATCAGCCTTTGACATAATTTAAGGAATTGAACCTGAGGAATTAGGAATCATTTTAGGAAAGAACCCTACCAGTACACACGCTCGTCTTCTGGAAGAACTACCTGTTGCACCTGTATCTCTGGTGGAGACAGCCCTGCACAAATAACCATCACTTTAGAAAGATAAAAATATAAATGAAGGAACCTTTTCTATTTTCTGGCTGCACATGCTAGTGCATGTTATGAGGGTGCTGGTTGCTCTTGGGCAAAGCCACCTCCATTCTCTATCTTTTTCTGTTCTTTTCTTTTTTTATAAGTACCTCAATTCCCTGTCTATAGGCTTACCTCTTTAGTCATTAGAAACAACAAGCCATAATAATTGTGCAAAAACATTCACATCAATTCGAAGGAATCTTCTCCTTCCTTCGAGTTATGGTTCATCCTATTATTCTACTGACTTTCTTCTCGCATACACATCTTTAAATGGTTGGAAAACCCACTTTTTTATTTTTATATCTAAGCACCTTTTTGTCCTTAATTGGCATATAAATCGGTATATATATTTGATTGATTATCTTTCCTTTTATTAGCTAGTGGTTATTTCCTTTTATTAGCTAGATTGATTTAATTGATTGATTTGATTGATTGTAATTGATTGATTGACTATCCAAAAATAGTCACATGTGCTCTTATTTATACCCTAGAGATAAATGAAATGAATCATTCATCCAATTTTCAATTTGGTATCAGAGCCATTGGGAAGAAACTCTTCCACCGGCTGTTTTTCTAGCTGAACCCTCAGCTTTCCTTCCTTCTTTTTCCACTTTTCGGCCTTAATCATGTCTCGAGGAAAAACCGAGGTGGATATTTTTTATAGCAAGAACCCATTTATAGTGACTGTTCATAAGACTTCCTTTCCAACAATTTCTATCAAGTTGGATGGTGCAAATTATCGTGTTTGGTCTCAAATTATCAATATGCACATTGCTGGTAGAAGGAAGAAGGGATATATCACAAGAAGGAAGGTTGCACCCGCTGAAAACAACCCAAGCTATAATGAATGGGAAGCTAAAGATGCATTGGTCAAGACTTGGCTCATCAATTCCATGACCGACAAGCTGATGGCACATTTTGCGCAATGTGGAATGGCTAAAGGGGTTTCGGATGCTATCAAGAGGAGCTATCTAGATGTCTCGAATTCTTCTCAAGTATAAGAACTGATGAAGAAATTATTCCAATCACGCCAAGGAGGTCGTCATCTTTTAGAAAATTACAGCGAATTGAACTCCATATTTTTGGAACTTGATTATCGTAGGCCCAATGATATGGACTGTACAAATGATATTGAGAAACTGAGGAAACGCATTGTTGAGGATAGAATTTACATATTCCTTGCCGGTCTTGATCACAATCTGGATCAAGTTAGTGATCGAATCTTGGCTACCTCTCCTTTACCAAGTCTAGAGGAAGCCTATTCACAACTTCGTCGTGAAGAGCAGAGACAATTCACCATGGGAATTGAAGATCAATTGGAAGCGTCCGCCCTTACTGTCCAAAAGAACAACTCCCAGCCAGCACCTCCTATTCATCCTTCCAACCATTTTTCTTGTTTCTACACTCACTATAAGAGCACAAGACATACCGAAGATGTTTGTTGGAAGAAGCATGGCTATCCGGAGTGGTTCAAACTCAAGCAAGTTGAAAAGAAGAATAAAAAATCTGCACATGTTGCTGTCATAAATACTCCTCCATCTTCTGCTTCTCATGTTACTCGAGTATCTCTTAAAGAAGGTAATTCTGGTTTGTTTTTCATTTCTGTTGCCAATAACACTTAGGTTATTAATTTAGGAGCTACTTCTCATATGACTAGTAATCCTTCATTACTTAATTCTCTAATTCCTTCACCTATTAAGTCTATTCAGGTTGCTTACGGTACTCCTATGCCAATCTTAGGGTCCGAAAATGTCCCATTTTCTTCTGCACTCCCGTTGTCCTTTGTCCTACTTACACCTAACCTCTCTAATAATCTCATTTCAATTAGTAAGATTACCAAAATCTGAACTGTTTTGTAACCTTTCATTCTACACACCGTGTGTTTCAGGACAATCTTACAAAGACAACGATTGGCATTGGTAAAGAGAGAGGGGGTTTTTATTACTTGGAAGGGACATTGAAATTACAACCAAAGTCTAATCGCATTCTGCAAGTAACAAGGGAGACGTCTAATAGAGAAAAGATTCTATTATGGCACACCGTCGCATCGAAATATCCATCTTTTCTTTACTTAGAATGCTGTTTCTCACTATTCAAAACTATTTCGCTTAGTTTATTTCGCGGTGAACTATGCATTTAGTGCTAAAATCATCGCGGTACCTTTCAAAATAAGCCTCAATAAAAGCCTTGTTCCTTTTGTTCTTGTCTTTACAGATGTTTTGGGCCCTTTCTCTACTCCTTCTGCCTTGGGTCACAAATATTTTGTGTCCTTCATTGATGATTGTACGATAGTGAGTTGGGTAAATTTGTTGAAATCTAAACATGACGTTTTGCATGTTATTCCTCAATTTTCAAAGATGGTCATAAATACGAATTTAATACGCTGTCAAAGTTTTCCATTCGACAATGGTCGTGGAGTTTGTAACCTGTCCTTGCTACCTCTATTCCAAGAAAATGAATTCCTCTTCATCAAACATGTGCATACACATCTAATATTAAATAAAACGGCACAACAGAGTACAAAACCACATTCTAGAAGTGGTTCGGAAGCTTTATGTTTCACTATGCATGTTCCCAAACGCTGGGTCGATGCTATCACAGACTGCTTGTCTTCCTTATAACCTAATGCTCACGTGTGTTATTTTAATATCAAACACCTTTGCGAATGTTATTCCCTTAAGCCACTCTATTCCTTCGCTTTTGAATTTCGTCCAAGGATTTTGTCAGATTCGTTATGTTCATGTTCATTCTCATTTAAGGGATAAACTTGATCCTCATGCTCTTAAATGTGTCTTTCTAGGTTACTTCGACTCCCAAAAGGGTTATAAATGTTTTCACCCTCCTTCAGGGAAATACTATGTCTCTATGGATGTTCAATTCAATGAACGTGAGTCTTATTTTTCTAAGGATGTGGACATGGTTCCTCTTCAAGAGGAGATTAATAATAAGGAAAAGGAAAGATTGTGGTTGGAAGAAAAGAGGTGGTGGATTTCAAGTAAGGGAGAGGACTTGGAATTGACATCTACTAAAGCTGAGTCCGAATGCGAAGAAATAACTGAAGACTGCATGCATTGTTTCAACAACATTACTCAAGAAAGAACAAAGATACCACTGGTGTACCCTCTCCAAGTTCAGACACTCCTCTCAATGATATTACCATGCCGTCGGATGACTCTTCTAGAATTGATTCTAAGGTACAAAATTCTTCACACCTTTAACATTTGAGTCCACTCCTTTGAATCCTTAAGCTAATCAACGTAGGCGATATCCCCTTCGTAGTCATAAGGAACTGCATAAGTTCGCTTCTCAAACCATCCTCCAATGTCGCTTCATCCTATTTCCGACTTTGTCTCTTATCACCGCTATCTAAGGCTCATCTGGTTTCACTTCTTCGCCTTGTCTTCTTTATGTTTATTTTTAGTCATTTTCAGAAGCTTCTTGAAGACCTTTGGTGAAACTTCTATGGTAGAAAGAAAAGGTTCTCCAAAACTCATTGTAATATTATTCAGAGCTCTTACGGAAAGAAGACAATAGGATGTGTGGGTTTTCCTATGAAGTACAAGCCGATGCAAATAATCACAGATACAAAGCTAGGTTGGTTGCTAAAGGATATGCACATACTTATGCAATTGACTATCAAGAGACCTTTGCTCCTGTAGCCAAGATGAACACTATTAGAGTTACACTCTCTCTTGCAATAAATCTGGATTGGTCATTAAAACAATTTGACGCAAAAAATGTCTTTCTTCATGGTGATTTATTAGAAGAGGTTTACACGGATCCTCCTCCATGATTTACACCAAAAGAAGGCAAAGTGTGCAAACTAAAGAAGGCCTTATATGGATTTGAAGCTGTGCCGCATGGTATTGGTTCTGCAGGTTAAGCCATGCAATGAAGTTTGTTTTTTGTTATAAACAAGCAATGGAAATCCACACTCTTTTCTTTAAGAGATGGCATGGATATTACTTCCTTGTTATCGTTATGTTGATGACATGATTGTTAACAAAGTAGTCCTAAAAGTAAAGAAGTTCTGAGTCATTTCAATATGAATTTTGAAATGAAAGACTTTTGAAACTCTAAAATATTAGGGCATTGCTGTTTCTGCTCTGGGGCAATGGACTTTTCCTTTCTTCACAACGGAATTATATTAATTAGATCTTTTAAATGAGATCAGAATCATGCAGAAACAGAATACTCCTATTAAAGTAAATCACATCATGTCAATCTATCCTGATCAGATTCCAACAAATAAAGAAAGGTATTAGAGACAAGTGGGAAAGTTGATATATCTAACACACACCAGACCTAATATATCTTATGTGATTAGCGTGATGAGTCAATTCATGCATAACTTAATCAATCAATACATGAGCGTTGTCAATCGTATCCTAGCTTATCTGAAGTCTTCTCATGGCAAAGGAATTTTGTTCTCTAAACATGGACATCTAGACATTGAGGGATACACAGACTTTGACTTTGCACGATCCAAATTGGATAGGAAGTCCACATCAAGATATGTATCATTTGTCAAGGGTAATTTGGTGATTTGGAGGAGTAAGAACAAAGTGTGGTCTCATTGAGCAATGCAGAAGCTGAATATCGTGCTCTTCATCATGCAAACCACGTAGCCACTCAAGCAAGAATTCTCTTAAGTGAGCTTCGATTTCAGTCCTAAGAAACCAATGGTGCTTTTGCACAACACTGCAGCCTATTAAGATTGCAAACAATCCAAGACAAAGATGATAGAACTACATATTGAGCTGACGCGAACCCACTGTCAACTTAGACTCGCCAAATAACAATTCACATCAAGAGTGTTAACGCTAGCGTATAATGACCCATGTTGTTAAAATCATTTTATGCTTCATTATCCGTTAGGTATGAGTGCTGTTATATACAATAAATGAGGGAGAATTGGCATATAAATTAGTATATATTTGATTGATTATCTTTCCTTTTATTAGCTAGATTGATTTAATTGATTGATTGTAATTGATTGATTGACTATCCAAAAATAGTCACATGTACTCTTATTTATACCCTTGAGATAAATGAAATGAATCATTTAGCCAATTTTCAATTTTGGAACTTGGTGCTCATTTGGATAAAATTCTTGTTTTCAGCTTTTAGAAATCCAAAAACAAAACCGAAAAAGGAACATAGAGCCAATTTGGTGTGTAATTAAAAAACAGTTTTCTGTTTCTTTTTTTTCTTTTTTTTGATCAGTAAAACCAGAGAAAATATAATAAAAAGAAAATGGAGGGAACTAGGATCCCCACAGTATACATAAAATATATTGGAGGGAACCCAACCTTTACAAAAGAGAAGGGTTGCAAAAAACCTACCACCCCAAAACAAGCTTAGAGAATGTACCAAATAATTCTAACAAAAGTATCCTCCCCCACATCTAAAAGACCAACCCAAGAAGAAAAGGCACTGAAAAAAGAATTTTAAGTCTATTGTGGGCAAAATGCACATCTTCAAAGACAACACGGTTCCTTTCCTTCCATATTTCCCATATGAGAAAGAAAGGAGCTACCGTTCAAACTTTTTTTGTCTTCTTGCTAATGGAAAAATAGGACCATTCCACCAGAAGATCCTTTTACAGTATGAGGGCAAACCCAATCTAGGTCTAGGACATAGATAAAAATCATAAAACCCTCCCATAAATGCTAGATTAAAGGATAGTGGAGCAACGAGTGATCCAGATTTTCTTCCATTTTTCTACACAAAGGGCATTTACTAGCCAACTAGAAGCCCCTCCTTTTTAAATGCTCCATTGTAAGAATTTTACTCCACCAAACTTCCCACGCGAAAAATTTGACCTTGGGAGGCACCAGTTTTTTAAATAAGAAACAGAGAACAAGTAGAAGTTATTTTAACCAATTCCTAAAAACAATATATAAACACAAGCGTATATAAATATTAAGAAAATAACCTAAAACTCAATTTGTGCACCAATTAATACCATAAATTTATGGATAAAATAGTTTTTTCTATCGATAAAAAGCAATATATTGATCAAAAAGAAGAACCAAAAGCTGCCAAGGAGTATACTGAGGGTATACCAAAGAGAAGCCAAGCGGAGTACAAAAAGACAGTCAAAAGAAACAACAACGAAAACCCACCAGCCCTTACATACACCCAACTAACTCACCTGCACCCCAACCAAATCAAAAAAATCCAAAAAGAATTAGTGTTATCCACACTATACAAGTTTTCCCAAGACCATAAACTGCTCAAAAACCTGACTTTGATCCTATGAGCAAAACAGGCTTCATTCTCAAATGTCACTCTATTCCTTTCAAGCCATAAAGTCCAAAATAAGCATAGAGGGACCACCAATCAGAATTTTTTGTGTTTTTGTCTATAGGAGCTCCTTGCCAAGAGAGGAGAGCTTGCATAACTATTAACGGAAAGACCCAATTTATTCCAACTATTCCTGAAAGAGATCCCAAAGCTGCCTAGCGCTTTGACAATGCAACAAAAAATGCTCAATAATCTCCTCTTCCTCCTCACATAAAAAACACATATTAGCAAGAACCCTTCCCCTTCGTTTTAACTTATCTAAAGTCGACACATTTCCCCAGGAAGCTTCCCAAGCAAAAAAAATTCACCTTAGAGGGAACGATAGGGTTCCAAATTGATCGAAAGGGAAGGTTGTGGCGGGGGACTACTCTAGCATCTTGTATATGAGCTTCACGGAAAACTTTTCCAACTTGGAATCCTTCAAAAGGAGCATGTCTACTTGAAGATGGTTGAACTTCTTCCTATGAAGAGTAAGAAGAAACCTTTCCATCTCCTCACCTCCCAATCATTGAGAGACCTTAAAAAGTTAGGAAACCAACCCTCTCCCCCTTTAGAGTTATCCCACGCATCCGCAACTCTAGCATCTTTATGAGCAACCAAGTTAAAGAGAGGGGAAAGCAGAGCTAATAGGTGTGAATCTTTTTAGCATTTTAAGTGTGATTTTCATGTGCTTTATGCAACTTAAATGCTAATTTCACACCATTATCTCTTTGGAAAGCTCTAATCTCTCATTTGTTGATGTTTTGCAAGATTAGAAGGTAAATCAAGCAAAGTGATAGAAGAAACCAAAGTGAGAGGAATATACTGGTCTGCAGCTACGGGTTCGCCGTTGCAAAGGAAAAGGTTCGTCGTAGCGAAGAGATTCGCAACTACGAAGGAAAAAGTTCACCGTAACGAAGAGATTCGCCGCAGCGAAGGAAGATGTTCGTTGCAACAAAGAGAATGATGAAAACAAGACTAGCCTCGAGTTTGCTGTGGCAAAGCTATCCTTCGCCGCAACGAAGAGGTTCACCATAGTGAAAAAGCCTTCGTCACGGCAAAGAACTACGGGCTGGAACATAATTTTTCCTATTTTTAGCCCATCATTGCCCCATTTTCCAAGGGTATAAATACTATAAGTGTAATAATGACAAGGGGTTCAAACTTCGAGATAGAATATCCTCTGCTATGGTTTCTCTCTCTCTAGGTTTAGAAATTTTAGGGTTTTTGGTTTTCTTGAGTTTTTACTTTGTTTTTGGAGCTAACTTTGAAGATCCAACTACTAGAGGATCTCCTGCAACCTTAGAGCAAAGTTTTAGAGGAATTCCACATAATATTTGTTTTGTATTCCTAAACTATTCTCTCTCTTCTAATCTTTCAGCACTATGTTTGTTTCAAATGTGGTTTTGTTGGATTTTATGGTTGCAATGAGTGGCTAAGCTTTCATCTAGGGCTGGTTATTAACATTGATGTTTGATTTACATATTATCTAGAATGATTTTGTGAATTTAGTCTTTTGTTGATGTTAGTTGATGTGGTTATTCGGATTATTATGATTCTATCTAATTGTTGTGTGTTGGGAAGTGAGATTGAGGCCTAGAGCTCAAAGGGTTTCCAGAGTGACAACTGAAAGTATACCCTTAGGTCTTAACCTATGCCTTCTAATGTTTTTCAATTGTTAAAATCAATTTAACCTAATCAAAGAAGTCTAGGAAATTAGAAATGCCTAGTACTAGATGGATTTTATTAGGAGTAGCATCTTCTAGCATTATGTGAGAATTGTATGGACCAAGAGGTGATCAATTCGAGCATTGTCCAGGTAATTCTATCGTATAGACCGAAAGGTGACCAATAGGATTCCTAAGGAAAGTATTGCCTTGCAAAAGTATCACACTTCATAACCTAGATGGACCGAAAGGAGAATAAGGAGTGGGTGTGAGAAATTGAGGATAGACACAAAAGTGTAAACCCCATATTGGTTTCCTTGGACAAGCACAATCACCTAATCAGCACTTAATGAATATGAATCATAAATGCATCGATGGAGACAATTAGCCCTAGTACCATTTTCTAGAGCGTTTCTTACAAATCAGCCCATTTACTTGTGAAGTTTTTGAAATCAACTTTAGTTTAGTTTTAGATTGGTTTAATTTTATTTATGGTTAATCAACAATTCCAAATCACTCTTTCGATCAGATAGTAGAATTATTGAGTACTCGGGGTACTTGATCTCGCACTTAAAACGTCTTTCCCTGTGGGTTCGATATTTTCGGTTTTTTATTTGAAAACCACTATATTACTTGTGACCCGTGCACTTGCGGGTTAAGGTTGCTTTTACCAAATTTTTATATAACACGCAACCAGCCTAACAAGAGCATGCCTCCTCTCCGCACCAATTCAAAAAGCTTACTCTACTTTCATTTCCAACAGAGAAAATCGTGTTCTAAAAGAAGGTCGGTCATTCTTTTCTAATCTCCTTCCATAAGCCAGCACCAAAGCCACCCCTAATGTCTCCTGTGCTCCAGTCCCCTGAAACCATGCCAAATTTACTACTAATGACCATCCTCCATAGAAATTCTCTCTCATTAGCAAATCACCAACTCCACTTGCTAAGTAAGGCCATATTCAACTTGAGAGGCTTCTCATCCCTAATCCCTCTTTTTTCTTTTCTGTACACACAGTCTTCCAGTTAACAAGATGCGGTTTATTCTCAAGACCGCCCCCCATAAAAAATCCCTTTGAATCCTCTCTAATCTTTCACATACCAACTTCGGCATACAAAGAAGCGAAAGAAAACAAATAGGAAGGTTGGACAAAGTACTCCTCAACCTCCCACCCTTAGAAATATACTTCCTCTTCCAATAGGCCAGCATCTTTCAAAATCTTTCTTCAATGGAATCTCAAACCCCTACTGACTTGTGGGGGGCACCAAAAGGAAGGCCCAAGTGCATAGCAGAGAGAGACCCAACCCCACAACTAAGCACGGCCAACTCCACCACATTATCCACACTAACCAATTGAATATTTCAATTTTATTCAAGTTAATTCTCAACCCTTAAATGGATTTAGGGGCTTCGAACCACATCCAAGTCCAACCTAAATAGACCGACTACTCTATATTGGCTTCTCAAAAGAGAACAGTGTCATCAACGTACAACAAATGAGAAATTATCAGATCCTCTCCGCCACTACCAACAAACTCGAACCCATAAGTAAGTTTCCTTCCACTGCTCGCTTTTAAAGGCAACTTAAGGCTTCCATGTCAACCACAAAAAGATATGGAGAAAGGGAGTCCCCTTGTCCCAAGCCCCGAGTGTTCCAAAAAAAACCCACAGGAATACCATTAAATAAGACCAAAAAGAGGTCGTGGAGATGCACCACTTGATCCAATTCAACCATCTGTTGTTAAAGCCCATCCTTTCCATAAACTGGATCACAAACTCCCAGCTGATGTGATCGTAGGTAACCATTTTTTTTTTTTAATAGGCATCGTAGGTGACTATTATTTCTCTTCTACATAGAATCATTATTTTCTATCGTTTTTCACCATGCAGATTAACTTCAAATTAAATAAGACTTAATGCGTTGGACTTATAACAAGTCAATTAATTTTTAAAATTGATTTAAAACTCATTAATACAAAAAGTTATAAACAAAATTTTGTTTAAAACAACTTGATTGTTTATCTTCTAGATAGAATCATTATTTCCTGGTTTTTTTTTTTTCACTAGGCATATAAACTCAAAATTAAATAAGACTTAATGCATAGAATTCATAGAGAAATCTAATAATTTCTAAACATAATTTAAATCTCAAATGATAGACTTATTAATACCATAACTTTATAAAATAAAAATAAGACATTTTTTACCATAATTCTTTCATCCAAACATGCCTTTCGCTTTTTGTTTCAAAAAAACTAAATTTTAGAACATCTTGCCAAATACTATACTTTTAAAGAACTTATAAAAGCTGATGTGTGTACTCTATTTTGAAAAATAAAAAATAAAAGTATATTTAAAATATTTAAAATAAAATAAAAAAAACATCTAATGGGCCCATAGAATCACCTAATTAAGATAGAGTAACACTTAGATACAAAGAATGGGCTTAAAAATTATGAACTTAAAATTACTTATAAAATTTTTAAAAGTCATTATGTTTTTAAGGAAAGCGAGTCACTATGTCTTAAAGAAAAGCTTAAAAGAGTTCTTATATTTTAAAAGGAGTTACTATCATGTCTTGTTTTTTAAAATAGAAAAAAAAAAGAATATTTAAAATAAAAGCTGAAGTGTGTTCTCCATTTTGAAAAATAAAAAATAAAAGCATATTTAAAATATTTATAAAAAAAACATCTAATGGGCCCATAGAATCACCTAATTAGGATACAGTAACACTTAGATACAAAGAATGGGCTTAAAAATTATGAACTTAAAATTCCTTATAGAATTTTTAAAAGTCGTTATGTTTTTAAGGAAAGTGAGTCCCTATGGCCCTATTTGGGAAAACAGCTTAATTAAGCACCTATTTTCTAAGAGTTTATTAGATGAAAGCTTATGTTATAAGTACTTTATTCAATAAGCTATTGGTGTTTGACATATTTTAAAAAAGCCAATATACATTGGCTTACAGGTGATTTGATATCACACACACTATACAATTAAATTATCAAAGTTAATTAATTGTAAGAAACTAATAAAATCAAGTCATTGAATAAATAAACAAATAAATATATATATATGGTATATATATATATATATATATTTTTTTTTTTTTTTTTTTTTTTTTTTTTTTTTTTTTTTTTTTGGAGTAAAAGCAATATATATAGAACACCAAAGAAGACCCTCATGAAATGACTAGTATCCAGGAGTAACAAGAGGAACGCTAAGGGGGACAAGAAAACAAGAAACCCACCACCCCCACTACACCCCAACCAAGTCAAAATTAACCAAAGATGTGAGCCTATTACCATGTATATTTCATGGCAGTTAATAATAATTACAGTTAATATATTATCCTTGAGCTTGAGAGTTCTATTATCAAAAGCAATGTTATTTCTTTCACGCCAAATAGTCCAAACAGTTAGGGCGCCGGCCATCATGTTTCTTCAATTCTTTTTCCCACACAGAGCCTTGCCATTAGAGCTAGGCTTTAACTCAGATTTATGAACACCTAACCAACCCAAAAATTACAAGAGAAGATCCCATAAATAATTTAGCCAAAAGAACAATGTAATAACAAACATCAATCGTTCCTTCATCCTTCACAAAGGAAACATCTATCGGCTAGAGCTCTTCCCTTAGTTGATCAAGAGTCAACACTCGCCCTAAGAAGCTCTCACAAACCCATCTTGTTGGAAACCCACATCTGCAGATAAAAGGTGGGAAACACCCATTCTGACCTAAACAAACCTTAGAGAAGCTTAACCTAAAAGCACTCATCTTTAGCTCTCATAAGCATCAAATCATCTTGGTTTGGAAGAATTTTTATTCAGGCGGTTTTAGATCTTTAATCTCCTCCACTTCCCAATCATTAAAAGGCCTAACGAAACAAGGAGTCCAGACCCCACCCTCACAAGAAGGCTCCCAAACATCTGCTACAGAGACCTCTTTATTAGCTGCCGAGGCAAAAAGGGCGGGATAAGAGAAGGAAAAGGCCTCTTCCCCACTCCAAGCATCCTTCCAAAAGCGAAATCTCCTTCCATTCCCCAAAGAGAAAGCAACAAGATGGTAGACGCATCTCATCCCTAATCTCCTTCCGCACTTAGTACTACATAAGCAATTTCGACTCCGTATGAGCAATTAACCACTCCTTCTCCTCAAACTCCATTGCACGACATTTCTCCAAAGGGGAGTCCCTCTCATTTGCGAAAAACACCAAATCCATTTACACAATGTGAGCCTTGCTTAAATAGAGGCTCTTAACTCCTAAACCTCCAATTTTTCTGTATGAACAAACTGTCGACCACTTCACAAGATGAGGTTTTTTCTCCAAATTGCCTCCTCCCCAAAGAAAATCTCTTTGAATATATTCAAGGCACAATCTAACTCGTCTAAGCAACCGAAAAAGAGACATAAAGTATATGGGTAAGCTCAACAGAGTACTACGGAAAAGAGTGATCCTCCCACCTTTAGAGATATATTGTCTCTTCCACAAAGCCAATCTCTTCCTAAACCTTTCTTTAATTCCTTCCCAAACCGCAACAGAGTTGTGAGGGGCTCCCAAAGGAAGACCAAGATAGGATAAAGGCAAAGCCCCAACCTTGCACCCCAGCCTGCCGCCAACGAATCCACTTCGCATCAAGCCCCAACCTGGGGCCACTTCTCGCTTTTGTTCAAATTAATCCTCAAGTCTGAGATAATCTCAAACCACACCAACAACCAACTTAGGTGTGCTAGTTGCTCTTGATCTGCCCCACAAAACAAAAGAGTGTCATCTCGGTGACAACAAGTGGAAATCACCGCCCTCTGCTTTCTTCTCCCTATAGCGGGGCCTGAGAGAAGCCCCTGATCATCATCAATGAGGCCACTAAGAGCCTCCATCCCTAACACAAAAAGATAAGGAGAAAGAGGATCCCCTACCTTTGCCCCTAGAACTTAAAACCAATGGGGGTTCCATTCACCAACACCGAGAAAGTCGCCATAGAGATGCACCATTTAATCCAGTTTAACCATTTCCTCCCAAAGCCCATTTTTCCATTACACTAAGTAAGAAATTCCAATTTTAGATGATCATTTGCCGATATCTAGCTTGCAAATAAGCCCTTTCTCCTTCCTTTTCAATAAAGCACTAATAGCTCCGCAGCAATTAACACCAAGATCTGCACTTGTCTTCCCTCCACAAACGCATTTTGGGCTGTTGACACTACTTGTCCCACTACTCTTCTGAACCTATTAGCAAGCACCTTCACCAAGATTTTGTATAAACCACCCACTAAGCTAATAGGTATATAGTCTTTAATATCCACCGCATTCTCCTTTTTAGGGATCAAAACCAAGAAGGTAGAATTTAGGTTTCTCAAGAACTTATTCTTTTCAAAGAAGTCCTTATAGAATCCCATAACCTCCTCCTTCACAAAACTCAACTAGAATGCAAACAGAGAAAGCCATCCCCGAGTTTTATCCCCATTCAAATTCATAATGTTGCATACAAACCTCCTCTCATCAGAAAAGGGATTTTCAGATCGTCACCGTCCCTCCAAGATCTTTGAAGTTCACCAAGAAGACAAGGGCGCCAACCTCCGTGATCGTGAGAGAGTACACGGGAAGAAGTCGCCACTTCCTCCTTATGAAGCCCCATCCTCAAAAACCAGCTCATTTAATTCCCCACTTTTTTTATAATTTCTCTCCACAGAATTAGCCATCCTATGGAAGAAACTTGTATTCTTGTCACCCTCTTTGAGCCAGAGTTCTCTAGATTTCTGCCTCCAAGAAACTTCCTCTAAAAGGGACCAGTATTTGTAATCCTCCCTATCCAAGTTTCTTGCCTCAGTTTCCTCTACAGTCAGTAAAAATTCATTCTCCTTCTCATCCCAGTAGCTCACTCTACTCAAAGCTTCACTTTTCTTAACTTCAACTCTACCAAACACCTCTCTATTCCAAGTTTTTAGAATAGCCTTCAAAGCTTTCAATTTTTCAGCTAGAACAAAACTGGAAAAACCGCTGAAAATCATGCCTTGCCACCAGCCCTTCAACAACTCTTTGAAACCATCTACCTTGAGCCACATGACTTCAAACCAGAAAGGGGTGGGACCCTTCCTAATGCCTCCCGCATCTAGCAAAATGGGACAATGATCAGAAATTGGTCTGGGCAAGGTAGACTGAATAACACCACTAAAATAGCTTTCCCAGTCATTAGAAACCAAAAAACGATCAATTATGGACATTGAACAATTATTCCTTCCTCCCCTCCAAGTAAAAGGACCCTCGTAAGGTATATCTCAAACCCGCATCTTCAATGATTTCGCAAAAATCTTCTCTCATTGAATTAGTCACTCTCCCAGCCCCTCTGCACTCCCCAGGGAAGCAGACCACATTGAAATCACCTCCCGCGCACCAAGGCCCATTCCATGCTTCTCAACAGCCCCCCACCTCCCAAAACTCCCTTTACTATCCACAACAGGCCATAAACCCCGCATAACATCCACTGAAAACCATTTGTGTCAAAGCAAACAAAGAAGAGACCGAGAAGATCCCGCCTATATCAACCAAATCTCCACAACTCTCTTATCCCAAAAGACAAAGATACCCCCAGCAAAACCCTCCGCATCCACCGTTCCCCAGTCTAGAACCTTCCCACACCCAGGCTACGCACCATTCCAACACTCTGGATCTTGGTTTCTTGCAGACAAACTATATCAGCCTTTTTCGACCTAATGAAGGCTTTTAGGATCTTTCTTTTATCCTGGTTATTAACACCCCTAACATTCCACGACATAATCTTTAGTTTCATCGGAATTTTTGCTGCAATTCCCCTTTATCCCTACTGGGTCCTTTTTCGTTCCACTGCCCCTCGTATTTCATGGTACTTCCAACTTCTTAAGCTCCCGCTCACACCTAGAGACGACCTGCTGCCCCTTCGATCTCATTTGGTTCTATTTGACAGTCAAACTCCTCAAAAGAGATAAAATCTCCCTCTCATGACCCTTTGTCGAGAATCCTAAGAACTCACTAAATTTAACCAAGCAACTTTCTTCCTAACTCTCATATCCTATCTCCGGATCTACCAGGAGATTCTCAGTCCTTGTCCAATCTCTAGTAAAACCAAATTCCACCTCAACTTCCATCAGGGAGCCTTCAGTAAGCATTCCCCCCTCTTTGTCATTCGTGTCAACCATACACCAAGGAAGTTGGGTGTCTCTGTCGTCCACATCAACAGAGCCCCCTGCGCCTGAAAAATCCCCCGGAAGGAGGACCCGACCAAAAACAGAAAGAGGTAGCAGAGAATCTTGCCCCCCCAAAGAAGAACTCTCATACATAGGGGCAGCTTCAACATCTTCGAGGCCTGGACGCACTCTTTCTTTTGGGAAGAAACCCTTCTCCTTGCTGCCCTTCGAAGCCCAAACAGCCAAAGGAAAAATACGGAGGGGAGAATAACCCTTATCCAGGATTTTGTCTAAAAACCCCTCCAACGACAATGGAGTCCCATCCCCTTCTATCTCAGGTTCAATAACCTCGAAAGGGTCGAAAAAAATCCTCTCTTCCTTTTCATTAACCACTTCATTCAAGCATAAACCTACCCTAGCCAACGCCAAATCCTTTCTTTTCCCATATGAAGGTGAAAAAGAAGGAGAACCAAAGGAGTAAGAAAACTCACAGCTCCCCCTAGAGATAAAAGGAGCGTACCTGGACCCTTCTTCCCTCAACATCTCATGCGTAGCTTGATTTCTCCTAGACAGTCCCAACTCCTCTAAAATCTCTTATTTCCAATCTTGAAATCCCGCAAGAGGGTCGCAATAGCATTGAAATCCCGCAGCAAGGTCGCAAGCCCTAACATCTCTTGAGTAAGAGGGGTCTTTACTACTTAAAACAAAAATTGAAAGAGACCTAAGGCTTTTCCTCTCACCCAAGCAAAGGCCTTTTTTCAAAGAGGGCTGGGCCAAAAGATGGGCTTGGTCCTCTTCCAAAGCCTCTTGAACTTTGTCACGCTCTTCCTGATTGCAGGCTTCAAAACCTGGGCTGCTAACTTTTGTTAAGCCCACTTTGTCATTTTTGTTTGCTATACTTTTAGGCCCACTTTTTTGGGCATTAGTCAAGCTCCTTACCTCATTCCCATTAAGAGCCACCTTTCATTTCTTTTTAAATTTAAGCCCAGTTTGAGAACCAGAACTCCTCGGGCAGCCTCCAACTTCCTTTTTCCTGCCACTGTCTTCCCCCCCTTTCCCTGCACAATCGTCTATTCTGCTTTTAGATATCTCGACAAGCAAAGAAGTACTGACAGTCGCCCCTTTTTCGCTGCCATCGCAACACCACAACGACACATTGTTCTCCTTGGACTGAGTCTCAATAGCATTGGTAGTCACGCCCTCTTCCGTACGTATCTTCTCCACTATCCCTGCCCTAACACTCTCCGGCGACCCTCTATTCTTCAAACTTGCCAGCACCACCACAAAGAGCCATGCTGGAACCTCCCACCATAACTTGATTGCAAAACAAGATGATCCCATCACTACTTGAAGCGCCCCCGAATACTTTCTTCAACTTCAACCAAAATTTGCCCACCTGTAATCGTTGAAATTTTCGTGTCTAAACTAATGTACCTCAAAACCCCCACAAAGAACTCTATTCTTTGAACATTCTTTGGTTCCTGAATTGAAGAGGCAATCCTGCCACCCGAACCCAAACCCAAGCTTTCCTTGTATGAGAACCCACCCTGAAGCAACCCAGATCTGGCTTCCATTCTAGCAACAACATCTTATTTTCAAAACATCTGTCACCTCTCTTCAAAACTCTCTCAAATTCTCTTTCCCGTCTCCTCAAATTCTAACAAAACTTCCCGCCAAAGAACTTCTGATGCTTAACTCTCCTTGTAAGTTCCACTGATGCTTTCCCCATCTTCTCAGAGAGTCCGTGTTAAAGAGAAATTCTTCTCCTTTCTCCCATTTCCCAACTAGGCATCTATTTAGTTGCTCCTCTCTAGAGTTCCAAACACGTCCCCCAATTTCCATCCATAAAGCATCTCCACTTCTTCCCTCATTCTTCTTAACGACCTTCACAAAATCTCCCTCTTCTCCCAGCTTCAGACCTTTCTTCTTTTCTACACCCACCACTAACCCCTTCAAAGTGGTGTTTTTTTCTTTTGAGGATAAGATTACTCCCAACAATCTCAACTTTTCTGCGAGCAAAAACCAACCATTTTTCAACCCTACTTCAGTGAATTCACTGACAAACTCTTTTTGCTCCGAATCCGTAACCGAGCACAGATGTACTTCGCTCCATTTGGCCTTTTTTTTCTCCAAGCAGAACCTTCTTCCATTTTCCTCCCATCTTTTGGCAAACTTTCCTTCTATCTCCTGCCTGCAACAAGATTCCACCCCTTCTAATAAAAGACTTAGACTGCTTACCCTGAACCTGATCCAAGAGGAGTAACCTCTTCTTCTTTCCAGGATAACTACTTGAAGTCTTTTGCCAAACACCTCCACTGAGAATTCAAAAATCTTCGAGTTCACTGCAAACCAGCACCTTTGTGACCCCAAAGAGAGCTTCATTCTTCATGGTCCTCTTGATATGCCTATTCTAAGATCAGGATGAATGATTGCAATTGGTCAGACGTTTCTTCTGAACAAGTTCATCAACCATGGCATCCATGAGTTTTCATATGCCTCCCGCATCTTTACTTTTTTTAAGTGATGCGTACCATACCTAATATAAATAAAAATTATATATCTTACTAAATATTGTTTATAGTTCTTTATTCAATAAAATACAATAAAATAACATCAAACATCACTAGTGCTTTCCCATCATCAATAAACATTTCCAAAACAAATAACAAACATCATTAATGCTTTCCCCATCATCATAATTATAAGTTCCAAAACAAAATAAACATTTATAGATTTGCATCAAATTCTAAATCAAGAAAATAATTATCAATATCATTTTTCTCATCATCATTAGAACTTTTTTCTATTTTTTAATTATATATCAAAAAAATTTCCTATTTTTTACATAATTTTTCAGAATTTGTTTTCTATTTTTTGCCATTATTTTTTCCTATTTTTACATAATTTTTCAAAAAATACCATTTTTTACACAATTTTTTTTCGAATTGTTTCTATTTTTTTCAATTGTTTTTCCTTTTTTTTTCCTATTTTTACATACATTTTTCAAAAAAAAAATTTACATAATTTTTTTGGAATTTCTTTTCTATTTTTTCAGAATTTTTTCCTTTTTTTACATAATTTGTCATAAGGATAGTTTTGTCATTATGATGATCGATTTTTAGGCTTCCATATAAGCTTTTTTAAGCTTCTTCATGAAGCTTATTGAAATAAGATAAAATGGATTTTTAGGTCATTAGTTATTTTAATAAGCTCTTCCAAACACCTATAATTTTTATCAAAAGTACTTATGCAAGAAGATAAGTTATAATAAGTTCTCCCAAACGCACCCTATGTCTTAAAGAAAAGTTTCAAAGAGTTCTTATATTTTACAAAGGAGTTACTATCATGTCTTGTTTTTTAAAATAAAAAAAAATGATTTCAAATGACACATTAAAGCTCCACTTTGATCTCATAAAATATGAGAAAAAGGAATGGAAAATCAATTTTTAGTTCAAAGAATCCCTCTCAACACTTCCTCCAACTTCATTCATTTTCAAATAAAATGAATAAAGAGTCTAAAAGCGTGCTGCACATGAGTTGCCAAATAGTTTTTTGTATTCTTTTCCTGTTTTTTCACATTATTGTGTCCATCCCAACCAACCAATAAAATTTGAAATTTCTTAGTAGTTTTTTTCACTTTCAACTTCCGAAGTCCAAATGGAACCTAGCCCAGTGAAATGGACCATAGAATCAAGTCACCAAGTGGCAGGAGTGTGACATGAAAACAAGAGTATTCATTAACATCAAATGATGGAGAAGTGATACCTTGACTCTTAGCCTCAATTTCCCTTTCCATCTTTTGTTCATGATCAAATTGTTCCAGGAATGGAAAAAGCAGATTCAACAGATACTTGGAGTGTTTTATCTTGTCATCCTTACTCACCTTTGGTTCGAAAGTCTTAGCGTCCTAAAATGAAATATGAAAACACCTAGTTATCATGTAGAGAACAGTGGAAGCTAGTAGAAATATAACAAAATGCAAGACCACCCGAAACCTACCCTATCCAAGCAAGCTTTGCAATTGCAATTCTCAAGACAAAATGGGCAAGCCTCTGCAACTGCTTCTTTTGACAAACGGGGGTACCTGTACTCAATGGCACAAATGAAGTAACAGACCAAAGAATGAGCAGCACGTTCAATTTCAAATTTTTCCCCCAATTGGCTTCTTTAATGTGAAAAAATTAAGCTTTGTCAGTCAAAGACAAACTCGACATCAAACTCAACATGCCGTTACCATCTTTCAATGCAAGGGTGACAAAACCGCTTTTTTTCACACTTCCGGCATCGCACCACCTCCTTATCACTCCTCTGACATTGGTGACAACACCGACATGTATCGTCCTTTGCCTGCTCCCAAAACACGTACAACATTAGAAAATAAATCAAACAACTTCGCTCGAACAGAATTAGAAAGGAGACTATACGAATTCACAAGCTAGGTCTCGGCATTCACTCACATTTCTCTTCTTCGCGTTTGAGCCGTCTCCTCTTGATTCCTCATCCGTATCCAAAAATTTCAGAAAACTCTTCAGAAATTTATCGCGACTAGGGTAGCGGCGACGGCCGTCACTACCGCGAGCGGCGTCGCTATGGATAGGGGCATCGCTGGTTTTGGGGCCACTCCGTCCTGGGGCTCTCTTGCTTTCGGAAACTCTAAGCTTGGCGTCGGGTTCGGATTCCAGTTCTGATTGGGGTTTAGGTTCGGCTTTGCGTTTGGGTTTCGATTTCGATTTCTGTTTCGGTTTGGATTTACGGCCAGTCTTGTTTTTTTGGGACTGGGAAATTGCGTAGTGGAAGTGGTACTGACAGAAGACATGGTTTTCAAATTTGAACTTCCGGCAGCGCCACCCTTTTCCGTCGTTACGTTGGCAGCGGAGGTCGTCCGGAGCCGGCAAGTCGGCACCTTTTTCCTCCGACTTCGACTTCTTCGCCATCTCCGGCTCCCGCACTTTTGGTGAGAAAGAAGAGAGAGAAAGCACAGGTGAGTGGCAAGCCCTCGGTTTGGTTTTTTAACTTAAACTCTATGGGCGCCCTGTGGACTGTCCGACCATTGTTTTAGCGTTGTGGACATATATAAATTTTTTTTTTTTGTTTAATTAGTAAAATAAGTTGAAAATAAAAGTAATGTTCAAATTACTAGTTCCTGACCACATCGTCATACACATAGCAATGTCGTATTTAATGATTATGATATTGTAATTTTTTTCAAATTAATATCATTGTAATACTGCTATATTATGATTTTTTAAAATTCAATATCGCAATCAATGATTACGCTATTTTTGTTAAAATGAAATTTTCAAATTACAAATAATTGCCTAAGTTAAAAACTAATACAACTATCCAAAAATACAACCAATTCATATCACCTTCATTACAAACAATTCATCAAAATTAACCAATTTTCATCCAAATAAACCTAATTGCATCGAAATAACAATCAAGACACATCACCTGCATTATAAACATTTTATCAAAATTAATAAACTTTCATCCAAATCAACCTAATTGCATCGAAATGACAACTCATACACATCACCTATATTACAAACATTTCATCTAAATTACCCAACTTTCATAAAAATCAACCTAATTGCATTAAAATGACAACTGATACACATCATCAGCATTACAAACGTTTCATCCAAATTAACCAACTTTCATCCAAATCACTATAATTGCACCGAAATGACAACCAACATACAACAATTGATAATTTTCATACATAAATCACATCATATAAATATATACACAACGTAATACAAATAACAATATATACAAATATAAATAAACATAAATGAATCCCATGTGATAGAGGCTTTGTCTTTCTCTTAAGACGCCTAGAATACACAGCTAGATCATATGTAGGGGCATGTGCAATCTCAAATAGATATAATATAGGTCATTAGTTATTTTAACCATGATGGCAAAATGACTCGACGTGTACGTGGAGCGTGAGGTCGCCTAGGTGGGTATGCACCAAAGTATGGAACAAGGTCAATCATTGTCTCATCAATAACAGGCAATGTTGTAGGTGATGTCGTAGGTGGTATGTGGCCTATAACGTTGGAGATATGGGAGATAATGGTGGGATAACATGTGGAGGGGAAGTCTCTAGGGGTGTGTGGAATACGCGAGTAGTGGGTGGTGTGGAAAACTCATGTGGTATGAAAGTCTCGGGGGTGGTGTGAAATACTCGGGTGGCATGGAAATCTCATAAGTGGAACGACCAATAACACGACCACCCGATCAACGACCACCTCACTCACCAACTCAATCAGGTCGACCACGACCTCGCCCACCACCTCTCCCTCTCCCTTTACCTTGGATCAGCTGCATCCTAACTACAGTGGATGACATAAGAGGACTAATGGATGGTCCATGTGACGTATATGCCTCCTCATCTTGTGTCATCTCCAATCAAATGTAAAACTGATATACCAATATGATGAATGTCGTACATCAAGCATGAGGAAGCCTTATGAGATATACTAGCGATGTCTACCATCCCATCCCATAGATATAAAAAAACAAATCAAACAAAAGTAAATTTTTTATCTATGCATTAAATTTTGGAAAATAATTGAGAATTTAAAGACGCTTACTTATCAACAAGTGGGATGTTGCGGTTATATTATGATACCTCGTTTGATCCCTATGGAATGGTGGTGTGATCAAACATCGTGTAATACGTCAATACCACTCCATATATGGATCATGGAAGTCCATAATACTAGCCATAGGAGGTGATGTGACGATCCTCTTTGCACGAGTAGCCCATAAGGCGACGTATTGTGCATGATATGTCTCCCAATTATACTTATGGCATCCTTGTCTGTCAACCAAATGTAACTCTTTCTCTAATGATAAGACGAAGGTATGCCTTGATGAAGGTCGAACTGACGCAAGACTCGCTTTACAATCTCCAAGCAAATAAGTGGTGACGTTGTCCGCCAAATCTCCTAATCAACAAGACATATATTAGGTAGATGGGCAACCGACTCTCCGATGTATGGCTCTCATAACACCTACAAATATCCACGCTGCCTCAATGTCAATATGACTAAAATTATCGTTATTGTAAATATGACTAAAAATAATATATATTAATATACAATTACCTGATCATGAGTCTGTGCATCCAACTTATCTCAATATAAAGCGAGCACACCGGATGGGTTATGCACCCATGATAAAAGGTACTCTAATCCAAACCCTAATGGATCACCACTGTCGTCACCACATAATCTATGTCAGAGACCGCCTGCGCTTTCATCAACCGGTGACGCTGTATCATCATGTGCAGAGTGACTAAAGGCAGGCCGCTAGTTGCCCAAAATCGCCGCCCACGTAGTCTCTCATAAGACCAAAGCTGGATAAAAAAAACCATTTAATATTATAAACATCTTAGTGATTGACTTTTATATGTGTATGTTTATAAATATTAGCAACATACATGTAACAATGTCATACAACCGACACCCGGCAGATTTACTATCCACGCTCACACTCCGGCACAGCGCTTATAATTGCACTACCCCAACCGTAGCGTAGGTCATACAACCAGAGTAATGGGAGGAAACTACTATGATGAAACCACGTGCACTATGCTCTAATGTCACCTCATATGCATCTATGGGTGGAGTCGATAACTGTTGAGACAACCAACGCGTATATATAGCAGATCCTCTAAGCTCAGCTGGTGGTGGGATCACACCTAGTAGCTCCTAACATAGTAAGGGCATTTCGCAGTCACATGTGTCAATGACTGGAGGTCCATGAATCCGGAGGCCCAAGATGATAGCGACATCCTGTAATATGATATTCATCTCCCCAACCGGTAAATGAAATGTGTGTGTCTCAGGACGTCGTCTCTCAACCATACTCGTGATGAGGCCCCAATCGAGTGTGACGTATCCGATGCGGTACTGACCATAAAAGCCCAATCGGATCACATACAGGTGAATACGAGGATCCATCCACTACTATCTCATGAACTTTGACATCTACTGTCGACATGTGGGTACCGATGAAAGCTACAGATTACAAAGATGTAAATTTATGCCCTTACGTTACATAATAATTGAAAACAATATTTTATGATATAAAAAATGCATACCTGAGTAATGTCCACTAAATGAGACCGATGTATGTCCTATAAAACCAAGACAGATCTATCCAACAAATCTGCATCATAAGGCCCTCCGAATGTCATATCTGTAACATATAACAAATTAATAACGATTAACAAATGAGCAAGTACTAGTATATATATAATAATGCAATTATTAAGGTAATGTAACAACAAAAAACATATATGTTTCAATCAACTTGCTTCATATTTTGACAAGATCGGAGATTGTGACTAGGTTATTTTCACAAAAGGGATTGCCTCCAACCATAGTTGTGCAATTAATTCTCCCAATTGTGTCCATATGATTATTGAATTTTCTAACCTTAGTTGTTAAAGCTACTCTGCACACCAAAATCTTTAAGGTTTTATCTTTAAATCGATTCATAAAGTTGTTTGCAAGATGACGCATGCAAATCCTATGATATGCATATGGTTAAGTCCAACAAGATGAACATCAGTTATTGCTGCCATATTGCCTGGATGTTTGTCAAATATAACACAAAGTCTCATCCGTTGAGTTACCTTGTTTCTAATACATGCCAAGAATCATCCTCAACTATCAATATTCTATTATTCTATAATAGAAAATGTCAGTGGAAACAACTAATTATTTCCATCACAACCCATAACAATCATTAACTTGCTTTTATACTTCCCATACAAATATGTACCATCAATACTCAATATGAGGCGATAATGATTGAATCCTTCAATATATGGATGAAACGCGTTGAAATACCTCAAGTTACAACACATATAGGATTTACCTGCTCTAATGTCAAGAAGAAACATGGTCGTTCTACATAAAACTTATGGAAGTCCCAAAATAAGGTTGCAATTGCTCTATGTTTTCCAACCAGTGTCTTCTTGTATGATATTTCATATCCAAATTTCTCCATCACGGTTGCTTTGATAGCAGTTATTGAAAAAGTGAACTATGCCTCAATCATTGCCTTATATGATCAACAACTAAGTTGGAGTCTAATTGCTTATGGTCTCGATTCAAGCAAGGATTAACACAAGTATGAGGACCTTTATACTTATTGATTGTGAAGAAATATCTATATTTTCAACCATAGCACAAAGCTTCCATGTACATTGACACTCCTCGACCTTCTTATATCTTAACACTAACAATTTTGTGAAGATGCAACAACCACATACTGTTGGTGTGCTTTAATAGAGTACAACTTAACCAACATCTTGCAAAGCAGCTTTGGAAGTAAAAACTTGGCCAACTACAAATTCGCCACTTGAGTTTGTAGTATTATAGTTCACCCATGGAGTCCAAGCACTTGAAGCAACACTACCAAAGTTTTCTACATTTTCAAACTGATGTGATGGTGCTAAGTAATAATTAACAGCTCCCATTTTGTCTGGGTCCTTAGGATCTAGGTTATTTGAGAAATCACAACTTGGGACATCAATAGAGAGATATCTCTCTTGCTCATTCCCCATAAGTTAGTTAATAGTTAAGAAATACGAAACATGTCCATCATCATGAACATCTCCATATCCATCACTTTTAGCGTCACCATCTTCATCATCTGCATCATCTTCACAATCTTGATCATCTTCATTTACTTCACAGTTATCAGTTACAGCAATTGAAGCGTTACTAGCCCACACTTAGAGTCAAATTCCTCAACATTAAAATTTCCTTAAAGTAATAAATATGTGTAAGTACCAACTAATTGATTTACTTATGGCTTAACACGCACTAGTTTAAGATACAATTCAATTTCCCATATTTCAGTTGTGTAAACCAATTTCAACATTCAATATACACTATTATCATCTCATATTAGATAAGGTTGGAACCTATTTCCGCTTTTCAAGGGATACTTACAAGTGTTGACTAATTTAAACATTTCTTTATCAATATTTGTCCTTCAGTATATCATAGCTAACAACTAATAATATGTGCAATCAATCGTTACATTAAAAGGCACAATAACAGCTTTGTTCATAATATATTTCACATTTGTTTCAGTCTTTTTGGTTTTTCCATTATAAAAACATATGATGGGAATAATGGAGTCGCACATTATTTACCTACACAAAATGTCATTCATAAGATAACATAATTACCAAAGCTGTCTTACAAAACAAACACACCGAGTGGAATGCCAATAATTATAAAAACCATGAAACCAAATAGGCCCTTGTGTCTATACTAGATATAATGAAAATATGTATAAAAACATACAACATATAAATCACATAATTCAAATAATGAAAACAATTTTCAAATAACATTTGTATGTAAAAACAGTTGTGATAGAAAAGGTAGAAAAAGGTACAATCACAAATGTATTCACACACAAAAAATGAGAGAAATAATGCATTTACAGTTGTGATCACATAAAAAAGAAAAGAAAAGAAAATAAATGTTATTAGTTTCAAAGTTGCAATGAAAGAAAATTTGAGTAAGGGGATGCTTAGTATAACATTTCAAGTGAGTGTAGTACAATGCTAGATGTACTAAATGTTATGGCCATAGGTAGTTGGTGTGATTAAATGGTAGGTGTGAGCCTGAAAGACAAACTAGGGATTTATTTTTCCTAAAAATAATTGAAAAGAGATGAATGCAGAGGTTGTTAAGGATGGTGAAGTGAAATTGATGGAGATGGAGTCAGTATGATTGGGGGACCTTATACAAAGTTACTACGAATGCCCCTGATATCGACACTATGGTACCAATGATGTCAGCCTACCTACTTGAGCATCTAAAATCTAGTTTTTCCATCATTTTTGTTATAAAATAAAAACAGAGTTAGAAACATCGAATGCTCATAATCAAGATTCAATCACTTTACAAAGAGAAATAAAGAAAGTTTCAGTCATTTTCAATGATCATGCTATATGGTTATTAAAATAACTAGTGGTTTAGGCCCTTTGTAACGACCCAAATCCCGGGGGTCCGTTGACAACCCGTCAACCCACGGATGATTCGTGGATATCGGGTAACCTAAAACCACACCATCGAGTCTTCTTTTCTCGGGACCAAAGATTTAACGAAAATAGGGCAAAGTCTTCTTTGTACAGGGAGCTCTACCCAAAAATACAACCGGTGCAATTACATGGCAACCAGTCCCAATATTATACAACGACCACACTGGGTCCACATACAAGTAAAAATGGCCACATGGGGCCCATTTACCCATACTCAAACACATAAGCACATGACTATAGGACCATAGTCCATAAGAGTTTAAATTTACACTAATTTATACAAAAACATATATCAAAAATTAAGTAATTTAATACATGTTTTACAAAATATAAATCAAACTACAATCCTATTTTCTTTCTCATCATTGGCCTCTAGTGAGCGCTTCATCTCTCCCGTACATCTCCGTACCGAAAGGGGGTCCTACCGACAGGAGTTAAATGCCCAAGAGCTAAATCCCTACAATGGCTACTCCCCCACCTAAATGCACATGTACGGTCAAGCTTACAAGCATATTCCAATCACGATTATGTCAATCCCAGAATGGAATCTACATGACATGAATGATGCTACCTCATGATCCCCGCACTAAGTCCTCACGACTCTCAACATGCAATATGCCGTATGAAAACAATCTTCAAAACAAAGATATTTATTTTATTTGTGGACAACCCTCCGATAATTAGTGGACATACTCGATAATTTACTTTTGTGGACAACCTCCGAGCATATAATAGTGGGTATACTGATAATTTATTGTGTGGACAACCCTCCGATATATAATAAGGACATACTGATAAACCGCTTTATTCAAAGCCATACAAAAATCCTCCGATCATTCATGCGACCTTTTAGGACTTTGTCTCTAGACCGAAACCAACATCAACACCAAACACAATGTTGATTTTCCCATGCACTCACACCCATTTCATGCAATGTACTTGCGCATAAATGCAATGCAATATGCCATTGCCTATCACCATGCTACATATATATGAGTGCTATATGTACATGCCTACTCATGCATTTTAACCCATGCATCAATTGAAAGTTATGGCAATGAATACATAAATTTTCCAAGTACTCCCTACGATTCATGCCAACATATCAATACATCATATTATCACCCATAAGTAATTACCACTGAGGTAATGAGACATAATTCTAACCTCTGTGTCTAATCGTGACATATCAAGTCTATAAGTAGCCTACAACAAGCCATGCAATGACCTTAATCATACACAAACTAATGCATTTCCCCAAGCCTCATGGATAATTATACCAACATGCATATAATCACCAACCAACATACACCAAATTCAATGTATAGACCAAACGCGTCATCACAACCAAATAATTTGCACACTTGGTGCTACAATTAAAATTTTCAGAAAATATGTAGGCACCAAATGCTATTCAAAGGCATATAGCCAGATTCTAGACTAAAGGAGCTTTTTTTAGAGTTCAAGAACACACAAATAGAAGTTTGGACGAGAAAGTTATGGTCGTCCAAAGTTGGAGGCCTCATATGAATAGTAACTTAAATGCACCAGCAGGGACCTACTATTTTTCGTCATATTCGGATATAATATGAGTCAAAATTGTATTAAGTTATATATGGATGGATTCTAGACTCAAAAGGCTTTCGATTGAGTCCAAGAACTCATGAATCGGAGTTCGGACGAAAAAGTTATGATCGTCCAAACTTGGAGGCTTCACGTGAACAAGGACATGCTTCTAACCAAAACATTTTTGGTTCTCTAAACGTCATTCAAACAGCCCTAAGGCTCAACCAAGACCAAAACAACTCCTAGATGAAAAATAAACCCGAGTAGGAAGGTTCCCCACCCTTGAAGAGTGAGTAACAACCTCGGTGAAGGCCTCACAACACTTCCCCGAACCCAAGTTTCGACTTCGAACCTCCTGAAACTCTGACGAAACTCCTGAGTTTCGTAACACATCGTAGCTCCTCGCCAACTACTCCGACTTTAAGTCTTGTCCAGATGCAAGACGACCACCCGAGCTCCGTAGATCTTAGAGAGAAGTCGGAGTTTCTCTTTCTAACTTTTCTTCTCCAAACACGAAATCTTCAACGAAATTGCGTGTTGTTGGTACCCACGTGTAGCCCTCGTCGAATAGATGAACTTTAAATCTTGGCTCGACGGATTCTGATCACCAAATCTCCATAGATCGTAGAGAGAATGAGGAGTTTCTCTCATTTCTCTCTCTACTCACGCCCACTGCCGAGAATTGCCAAAATGGGGAGAAAAATCTCATATTTCTTCTTCCTTTTAAGTTTAAGTCGACGGGCCCGCTTTCTCGCTCTCCACGCGTCCATGACCCGTTCGGGTTCATTTTTGTCCCGAAATAATTTATTTATTTTCAGTTCAATTCATTTAAAATGAACTTAACTCCATATTTTCTTCTCACTTCGAGATTCTCAGAAAATCTCGGCTCCTGAGTCATTAGCAACTCACTACTGAAAACTCGTGAAAATTTCGATTGTCTTTAATTTGACGAAATTTTTCTAGGTCACTAGGATTTTGCGAGACCTAATTTAACTGGCAAGTAAATGCTTTCACATCCGAGATCTAGATAATTTTGTAGGCTTCTTTGAACCATTATGGCAATTTATTATTATTATTATTATCATTTTGCAATTTTTGAAAATTTTTAATTTTCTCGGGTTTTACCTTCCCCCCTTAAAAGAATTTCGTCCCCGAAATTCACACACACTAGCACACACAAACACATGCATATGCAATAGTTATTATAGTTCCAATATTAGACTTCCAATATTAGATAAACATACCTTCATCCTCAAATAGGAAATGATAGGCGGCCCGCATCATGTCCTCGTGTTCCTAAGTTGCCTCCTCCACTCTTCGGTGTTGCCATAACACTTTCACTAGCCTCACGGTCTTGCTTCACAAAACCTGATCCCGGCTATCTAATATAAGCACATGTCCCTCCTCCAAGGTCCCATCTGCATCAACAGTAAGCTCTCTCCAGTCCACCGCATGGGTCGGATCTGGAGTGTGCTTCTGGAGCATGGAGACATAGAATACCTCATGGACACCTGATAAACCCTACGGTAAAGCTAACTGGTACGCGATTGTACCCACCCTCTCGAGTATCCCAAAGGGCCCAATATACCTCGGTGACAGCTTTCTTGGCTTGCCATATAAGTAGTGGCACCAAATCTTTAAGGCAAGGACTATGGCCGCTAACTCCATGTCGTGTGTGGGGTAATTCTGCTCATGATTCTTCAACTGGCGAGAACCATAAGCTACCACTCTCCCGGATTGCATCAAAACGCATCCAAGTCCCACCTTCGAGGCATCACAATACACTGTGTACCTCTATCCCCTTTCCGGGACTATCAGAATAGGGGTTGAAGTAAGCCTCATCTTCAACTCCTGGAATGCCTTCTAGCATAGGTCATTCCACTTGAACTTGACCTCCTTTTGGGTCAATCTCGTCATAGGTCCTGTTAGTCGGGAGAAATCCTCGATGAACTTCCTGTAATACCCTGTCAATCCCAAGAAACTGCGTATCTCGAAGATTGACTTCTATCTCTCCCACCTTATAACAGCCTCGACCTTCTCAGGTCCACATTGACACTCGGTCGACACCACTGCGTCTAAGAATCCCACCAAGAAGTCAAAATCGCGACTTAATGAATCCATGCATAACCGATGATCTTTAAAAGATGCGTAACTTAATTCCTCAAATAATCCTCATGCTCTTCCTCATATTGGGAGTAGATCAAAATTTCATCCATAAAGACCACGATAAACCGATCCAAATAGGGTTGGAATACCCTATGCATGAGGTCAATGAATACTGGTGGTGCATTCGTCAATTCGAAGGGCATCACCATGAACTCAAAGTGCCCATACCACGTCCTGAACACTGTCATATGAGTATCTGCCTTCCTAGCCCTTAGCTAATGGTAACCCGTGTTAAGGTCTATCTTGGAGTAGTATCTCTCTCATCTCAATTGATCGAATAAGTCATCAATCTCGCGAATGCTACCGATTTCGATCGTAACCCTGCTCTGAACTGCTTCAGAGTCAATGCACAGCCAAGTGGTTTTGTCTCTTTCTTTCGCAAATGCAACCGGAGCGCCCCCCATGGTGAAGTGCTCGGGTCCGATGAATCCCTGGCCCAAAGAACTCTTGTATCTAACCTTGAGCTCCCCGTAATCTCAATCGGTGCCATCCTATGCGGAGTCATAGAGATGGGCAATGTGTCAGGGTGTAACTCAATACAAAAGTCCACATCCCTCTATGGAGGTAATCCTAGTAGCTTATCCAGAAAAAATCCTCATACTTGTACACTACTCGAGGCAAACCTAAGTCCGATCTCACTCGTTCTCCAGGTAAGGCTGAAGAAGCAACCCACGTGAACTGGCCCGTGTCATCCGTAACGTACACGGCCTCGTGGCAAAACATCGCTTGTCCCCCAAACGTAACACGAAAGACCGTTCTCGCGTGTAGCGGTAACCTCCCATGCTCACAATTGATGATGACTCGGGTATGCCACAACCATCCCATGACGCACGCCGGCACTTGACAAACCATGATCGCCGTGCCCATCGTGAGCGTAATCCCGGAGATCTCTAGCTCGCAACCTTGACATATCATATCTATACTCATCTTAATCCCTAGGGGAGAACTCACATACAGGGGCTCCTCCAAGGTCTCAACCTCTAGACCCAAACTTTTTTTCAATTTATGCATCAATAAACATGAATACAATGCACCTAAATTTAAACAACACTCTTATCAAGAAGTGAGATCCAACGCATCGTATATCGATCGACCGCAGCTCCTGTCAAGGTACCACAACAGAGATATGCCCCCCGGGTCCCTAAGGTACCGCCTGGGTCTTGGCCTGACCCCGACCTACGCTCCGGCCCATGTAATTCATTTATAAATAGTAGGTGCTTTCAGTGAAAGACTCCCCGACCGACACGATTCCGTGGCCCATGTCAGGGCAAGGAACAAATCGTGACTGCTGCTAAAGTCCTATTGACGACTGGGGCTGTAGTGTCTCATAACTCCGGGATCCTTGCCTCCTAGGGCAATCTCGTCTCAAGTGTCCCGGCTGATGGCAATGATAACATGTCATTTGGCTAGACACCCCGACTTGGCCTTGGCTTTGATAGTCGTGGCTCTGTCCTAGAAATCCTCGTGAAATAGAAGTCCTCTACTTCTTTCCCAAGCCAAAAGAAGGTTGACTCTTCTTCCTCTTGCCACTAACACCCGCATCTCGGATGCTTCGTGCGTCATCCACTTCCCGCTTAATAACCATATCCTGGTCAGTGAGTCCCCTTCTCTCCTTACTGTTGGAGGATGATCTACCTCTAATCGTTGGAGGTTATTTGACTCTCCCGGCTCACAATTGCACAAGCATGTGCAATCATGACAGCCGCCGCACCAATAGCTTCGGCGTGCTTGCTGGGTCAAAGGCCCATGGCATTCGCCGCCGCCGCCCACCGCTTCTACGTCCACTCCCTCGATTTTCCATTTACACATGTCAAATAGAAAATTGAGATTCATTTCGTTGTCTCCTAGCAATGCATATGCCAACTACTAATCGACATCCATATCCTGAACTATCCCATTCATTTGTTATTTATTTATTTTTTTTCGAACCCCTAAGGTTATGTTCGCTAACCTTAGTGTTCATCCTTTTCCTATATACATCCTATCATGTATATAATTCACGCAATTTGTAAAACACAATCACGTAACATACATCATATAGCACAACATGAATCACACAAGATGAATGCAATGGTATAAACCCCATGCCCATCTAGCCCTAGGTAACACATACGGCTGATACACGTAGGACAATCTAGACAGCGGCACCAAGCACTAGGTAATCATGAACCTAAGCTCTAACACCAAGCTATGACACTGGTATCAATTTCACCACAATAGCCATGGCCTAGGCCCATGTCCCTCAAGCCCTAGGTAGTCGTATACCTATGCTCTGATACCATGCTCTGACACCCCAAATCCCGGGGGTCTGTTGACAACCCGTCAACCCACTGAAGATTCGTGGATGCCGTAACTCCGGCACTCACACCATTGGAGTCCCCTGACCTAGAATTTAATCCAAAATCGGGTAGAGTCTCCTTGTATGGGAGCTCTACCCAAATACAACCTGTCAATTACATGACAACCCTCGTCCCAATATTATACAATCCACCACACCGTACACATACGAGTGTACTTGTACACATGGGGCCCATTTACCCATACCAAACACATACATATGACTATAGACTATGTCCATAAGAGTTTAAATTTACACCACTTATACAAACATATATCAAAATTAAGAATTTTAATACATGTTTTACAAAAATATAAATCAAAGCCAATCCGGTTTCTTCTCACATTCCGCCTCAAGGAGCGCCCCATCTCCCCGCATCTCCTCGTACTCGAGTGGGGTCCCATGACCGAAAGGAGCAATGCCCAGTAGAGTGAAATCCTACAAGGGCTACTCCCCACTTAAGTGCACATGCAATGGTCATGCCACAAGCACATTCCAATCACGATTATGTTAATCATAAAATGAAATCTACATGACATGAATGAGATGTTACTCTTCATGACCCCTGTACCAAGTCCTCACCAACTTCTCTCAACATGCAATATGCCATGTATGAAAAACAATCTTCAAAACAAAGACATTTGTTTTATTTGTGGACAACCCTCCGATATTAATTAGTGGACATACTCCGATAATTTACTTTATGGACAACCCTTTCTAAGATATAATAGTGGACATACTCCGATAATTTATTGTGTGGAAAACCCTCCGATATATAATAGTGGACATACTCCAATAAAACCGCTTTCAAAATCCATGTTAGGTAACCTCCGATCATTTATGCGACCTTTTAGGACTTTGTCCCTAGACCGAAACCAACATCAACACCAAACACAATGCTGATTTTCCCATGCACTAGAACCCATTTCATGCGATGTACTTGCACATAAATGCAATGCAATATGCCATTGCCTATCACCATGCTACATATATATGAGTGTTATATGTACATGCCTACTCATGCATTTCAACCCATGCATCAATTGGAAAGCTATATCAATGAACACATAAATTCCAAGTAATTCACATGATTCATGCCAACATATTAATACAAGCATACATTGACATCATAAGTCATTACCACTCGAGTAACAACATAATTTAACCTATAGGCCTAATTGTGACATATCAAGTTTACAAGTAGCCTACAACAAGCCATGTAATGGCCTCAATCATACACAAACTCATGCATTTCCCTAAGCCTCATGGATAATTATATCAACATGCATATAATCACCAACCAACATACACCAATGTATAGACCACACACGTCATCACAACCAAGTAATTTGCACACTTGGTGCTACAATTAAAATTTTCAGAAAATATGTAGGCACCAAATGCCATTTACAGGCACATGGCCAGATACTCGACTCAAGGGGCTTTCCGTAGAGTTCAATAACACACGAATCGGAGTTCGGACGAGAAAGTTATGACCGCCCAAAGTTGGAGGTCTCATATGAACAATAACTTACGCGCACTAGTAGGGGCCTACTGTTTTTAGTCATATTCAGATATAATATGAGTCAAAATTGTATTAAGTTATATATGGATGGATTCTAGACTCAAAGGACTTTCCATAGAGTTCAAGAACTCATGAATCGGAGTTCGGACGAAAAAGTTATGGTCGTCCAAATTTGGAGGCTTCACGTGCATAGTGACATTAATGGAACCTAAAAATGCTTTTCTGCTCCCAAACGCCATCCAAACAGCCCCTAAGGCTCAACCAAGACCAAAACAACTCCTAGATGGAAAATAAATCCAAGTAGGAAGGTTCCCTACCTCTTGAAGCGTGAGCAACAACCCGAGGAAGTCCCGCGAACACTTCCTGAACCCGAAACTTTTGACTCCCCGAACCTCTTGCGTGAAACCTTGGTGAAACTCGGATTTTTTGGTATCCATGCGTAGCCCTTGCCAACTACTCCGATTTTAAGTCTTGACTCGACGCAAGACGACCACCCGAGCTCCATAGATCTTAGAGATAATTCAGAGTTTCTCTCTCTAACTTTTCTTCTCCAAACACAAAATCTTTCAACGAATCAGATGTCAGTTTGCACTCACACGCAGCCCTCGGCCGAGTAGATGAACTTTAAATCTTGGCTCGACTGATTCCGACAACCAAATCTCCATAGATCGTAGAGAGAAGGAGGAGTTTATCTCATTTCTCTCTCTACTCACGCCCATTGCTGAGAATTGCCAAAATGGGGAGAAAAATATCATATTTCTCTTATCTTTTCCTTTTTAAGTTTAAGTTGGACGCGGGCCCACTTCACTCCACGCGTCCATGACCCGTCCGGGTTCATTTATGTTTTGAAATAATTTATTTCTTTTCAGTTCAATTCATTTTAAATGAACTTAACTCTAGTTATTTCCTGACTCGAGATTATCATAAAAATCTCGTCCCTAGAGTCATTGGCAACTCACCACTCAGAAACTCGTAAAAAATTCCGATTGTCTCGTAATCTCCGACTAATTTTTTTCTAGGGTCACTAGATTTCGTGGGTACTCCAATTTTGAAGAATAAATTCATTTCACATCCGAGATCTAGAGAATTTTCTAGGCTTTCCTTAAACTATTGCGGCAATTTTATTATTATTATTATTATCATGGTACTAAAATTTTAATTTTTCCTGGGCTTTATACCTTTACTCAACATTATTTTATGATGATGTTACATAGTCTGCAAACTCTAAAATAAAGCAAAAGACAACTAATTTGGTACTTGCATAATGATCTAATTCACAATGTAGCCATTAAATATCAAGCATTCAAGAAACCTAAATATGGATTCATCTAGCTAGTTGTAATATGAATCTAATGTACTTATATTACAAGAATACAATTGTATTGGATTTGATCATCTCATTTCAAAACCACCTATTGATGTATATAGAGAGTATGTTAAGACTTTTAGAGCATTAGCATTATTCTGGTGATTCATCTACTTAGAGTTGAGTAATAAGATTGATGGAATTTGACACCAAATGGTGGTTCCTCACTTTAAATGTAGAACACTGGTGAAGAGCACAAGTCTGGCCAATTGGCGCTTCTGGACTAGCGAATTCAAAAAGCCCTAAAACTAAGTCGGCGAGGCATGACATTTAAAAGTGAATCGCAGTATAATCGAAGCTCAAATAGTTAAGCTTAGAGAGTTAAAGCTCAAAATGCAAGATTAAATCCACTAACAATGGTCGGAGAGGAGGAGGAGGAGAGGAGGAGCTGAGGAGAGAAAGGAAGAAAGAGAAAATGGGGGAGAAGAAGAGAGCGCCTTGGTTTCTAAATCGATAATGCCTCAATCATCGATCGCACATTGCAGATTTTTAGTTCAATGTCACAATCACAGATCAGCATTAACATAAAAAAATTATAATGCCTTAAACAAGCATCATTTACATTAACTTAAAAATTATAATATCAGATTTGATTGACACCTGTGATGATTAATGTGTGTATGTTGACGTGGCTAGAACGCACTAGTTTGTGCATTATTTTCATTTTCGACTTATTTTAGTATTTAAAAATAAATAAATTATATATGTCCAAAACTCATTATTTTAAGGCACCTATGATTCTCGTTTCTCAACGCTTTGAGATTGACCCCGTCTTTTTTTCTCATACTAGGAAGTGGTCCACATTCAATGCATGTAAAAGATTAGGTCATCTTGAGTTGAAAAGTGGGAATAAATAGAGTTTGTTTGATGAAAGAAATGTTAATTTCGAGTTGTTTGTAAAATTTTATAGTTTATTGAATAATATTTTATTTTAAAGGGGTGGGCAAAAATTATGTTGGTTGAAAAATAAATGAGTTATAACGGTATAACAATTTATTGTAATTTTAGTTCGGAATTCCTGTCATTTATCTCTACATGGTAGCCAAAAAATTTGAATCTCTACATATTCGTTACCATATTTCTCCACTCAACTTATTTTCTAGCTATGTCAGTGATAACATGGTTGATGGTTAGTTTGAGCCATTGCCTTTAGTGTTGACTTTTTATATGAGTGTCGCTAGAGTTTCCCTTGAAAAGTTTTGTCTTTACTTGAAAAAGATGTCCCCCCTAAAAGGTCGACTTCAATTTAATCAACAACCAAGTCCAAAACCAGAAGAGAGACTCTTATCACCATAAGGCAATTGAAGCTACCCAAAAACAAACATATCTCTCATATTAACATACAAGTCTTAACATAACCACATGAAACATCCTACGGCAAGACATGAAGATCACAACTTGGAAGAGATATCTAGACTATGCTCATATAGAACTTGACAAATGATAAAGTTAGGACTTACATAGATAAAAACATAGGTCTAAATAAACTATAGGACACTCTTTCTTCTTACGTGGAAAGGATATCCAATCCAGATATGAAGGGAGATTTTAACCTTTATGAAATACCCTTTAAAGCTTGTCCTATGAATCAAGATAAAATCTATAAAATGTAGCCCTTCCCTCTAGATCCTTATCATGTGCTGAAGGATGACCAGGTAGACTGAGTAAAACTATGTTGCCTCAACTGAATCTGGTGCCACACACTCATAAGATATTTTAATCGAAGACCTGTGCAAGGAGTTGTTTTAACCCTAGCTAGCCAAATCTCCTATAATGTGAGAATGTGTATGATTCCATCTTCACCTCTTGATATTACACATGTATTTAAATGGTTCCGCTAAAAGATTTGAAAATTTTAAAACCTAATTCCGCTACGTTTTGTTTTATTTCCAAGAATTGACGAGCGGTCCACAAATTCATATTAATATTTTTTTTTATTGTGTTTAAGAAAATTGTTTTGATTCATGTATGAGGCATTCTTTATATTAATGTGATTATTTGTGTTTGTGTATGGATGGATGAGGATCGTTAATTATATAGTGTTTTTAAGTTAGGCTTTTCTTATTTTCCTATATCTTCTCTGTGAAGCCATTAATGGTATAGATTTTTTGTAATTTTTTTTTTTGTATTATCAGGACCAAATTACACAACTGGCTTTCATTAATACATTTGAGCAACTTCAAATTGCACTGTACAGCCCATTATGTAATTCTTAAACATTTTTTTCCCATTTTTTCCAAAGGTTGTACTATTAGAAAATACCCAAAACATTCAGCCCGCCTTTATTAAGTTATTTACTTGATGTTATCAAATGTAATGAGATGCAATTCAATAATACCCATGCATATAACATGTCATACATGAATGCCTACCTATATCAGATCATGCATACCATCCTTTAGAAACATGTTCATTAGAATGTTTGTTTATTTGTCGTCGAATAATAAATTAAATAATGATATAGTTTAATAGTTAAACTTTGTATCACTTAATTTTAATTTCGGGGCTTGCGCTTAAGCACAGTTAGTCTGCTTTAACCTAGATTATTCAATTTTAATAAAATGATTGATTTTGTTAAAAGATGGTAATAAACACAGGCCCAAATAAGTTCGACTTAAACTTAGTTAATTAGGCCCTTTCACTATAGTAGCTAGGTTTACCTAAACTGAGCAGATTCCACTAGATTGGATTACTTTTAACTAATAAACCTAAGCCCAATTAGATTGAACCTATACGCCTCATTTAATTTAATAGAATTAGATTTTATCACCTAGTGGTTAATTATATAGGATATAATAATTTGCTAGGATTATAAAACATATGATGTTTTATAACTAGAAAAATTACATAAGTTTAAAATATTGAGCTGGAGAAGGGCATGCGACAACGCCCTACGGTCCCATCGCAGTCCAACACCGTGAGGCTTGTGGCGCCTAGTGACTCCTTGATTACGTCCTCCCTACGAGGGTGTCCACCGGGCTAATACTCATCGCTGCACTTCCTTTGCGATAGGGTTTGATGATGCATTCAAGATTTGACCTACCCTACGACTAATCTCAGTTATTGTTAGAACCTCAACGATAAGAAGACTTAAGAAGATAATTGTCCAAGAATCGTATCTGACCGAATAAAGGTAGTTAATAAATGAGAAAATATGAGATATTTGAAGTCCATTTATTAATTTGAGATAGTTCAAATTTAATTGTAAATTGGTATGACCTACCTTGCACAAGATATTACCTACAGGTTAACTACCTAGATTAGTATTTTTGTTTTACGTGGTTTTAATTTCTATGCATTCATACTCACGTTACTATTCCAAAATATATTTGATGTTTCTTCACACATGTAATAAATTACGTTTTTTATTTAATTAATTTCAACAATAATGTTCCATTAAATTCTATAATTGCTTTACTAGCGAATGAACTTAACCATGATAATTTTGTAAAGTGGAAAGTAATGTTAATATCGTGGTCGGGTCTCATGAGAACAATGTGATTTGTTCTCACCGCAGGAATGTCTTCATGGAACTCGCAGAACACGCCGCGAAAAGGGCCGAGAACCATATGAACGTTGGATTCAAGCCAACAACAAATCTCGGATTATATGCCAGCCGTTATGTCGACATGCTTAGCTAAAACATGAAAGGATGGAAACTCATTGAGATTAAGTGGATTCCTCCAAAACATGTTCGGAAACAACCAATAAATAAGGCATGAGTTACTAGAAAGTAAGAACGCCAAGATGAGCAAGGTACTGCTCATCTGTATGTTCCGAACATGGCTAATCATATAAATGAAGCAGACAGACGGGGCCATAATAGATGAGCGCACCAGTGAGTATAATAAATGAATTCACTCACTTTACTTCAATTCACCAAAGAACTATATGAACAAGTCGACTACAATGTAACCCAACAGTCGAATGAATTGCAAACCTTCGAGGCCATCTCAAGACAAGGACTCAAAAGGTCACAAATGTTGCTGAAACCATACCATCCTAAAGAATAAGAAGCAAGAGCAAGAACACAGCTCAAGCAGGAAGACCGAAGAAGGCGCCGTTCTCAAAGCAAGCAATAAGAAGAAGCGGCCTTAAAGAAAAGAAACCCAAAGGAAAATGTCGACTTGAGTCGATGGGCATTGGAAGAGAAACCAGAATGCCATCTCTCCTAACCGAAGGTGAAAAGAAAGGTAAATTTTGATTTACCGGTTTTAGAAACCAATTTAGTGGAAGCTGATAAATAATCCCGATAATTGATTCAGGTCCACTAACCATATTTGTTCTTCTTTCAATATTGTTGTTTTAGAAGTTTACCATGTATGTCACGGTAGTTCAAATAATAATGTAAGCAAGGTAAAGTTCGTTGCAAGAATAAATTTCTGCTTGCAATGCTTATTGCATTCCCGGATTCGTGAGAAATTTGATTTTTAGCTTTCTGTTGTAAGGAACAATTGCTTATCAAGCTTCATTTGATAATAATCTCTATCATATTTTAAATGGTTTAAACATTTGTTTGGCTTTAAAATAATGAATACTGGGCTTTAGTATTTTAAGGCAGCAAACGAACGCCTCCTTAACACCGAACTATTTAGAGTAGAACACAAGCCTAAGAAGCAAAAAGATTCTAGATAATGATGATACACGCACCTATGGCACCGAGGTTAGGAAACATATAAGGTCGGATAAGATTAATCAGAACGGTAAAGGATATCCTTAAGAGCTAAAGTCAAAATCTTCCACCGTGAATCTCGGTCGTGAAGGCAAAATGACTAAGATCTTTCTCAAGAAAAGGGTTTAGGGCAAGGAACTACTGGACCCTGTACATTCGGGATGTCTCATGACCGAATGTCCAAGTTGGGGGGCTACAGAATGTTTCATCACTTTCTCTATCGACGATCATTCTAGGTACGAGCATGTTTTACTCCACGCAAAGGAAACTGGAACTTTTGGAGTTAAAGAATTCAAATGTCAAAGACAAATAGAAACGGCTGGCCAGGCCTTCGATCGGATCACCGAGAGGTGAATACCTTGATGCAGCTTAAGGATCACCTAATCGAGGATGGCATCAGATTCCAACACACACCCGAACGCCATGTAATGCAATCCAAGGTGGATGTAAAGAAGCAAATCGAACAATGCTTGACATGGTTAAGCTCCATGAGTCACCTCATTGCCATACCATTTATTCTCCGGATGAGGGCATGCAAACTCGCGAATACATTTTGAATGTAGCTCCTCTAAGTTCATCCAACACACACCTTGGGCAGCATGGAGTGGTCGAAACTCCGCTTTACGCTATATCCGTATACGGTGTATAAAGACACGTGGCCAGTTGAAAGACTGGAAGCTAGAACCGCGAATGTAAAGTATCTATTCATGGTTACCCCAAAGGCACGAGGGGAGGTTTGTCTTACAATCCTCAAGATAAGAAAGTATTCAGACGACAAATGCTACCTTTTCTGAAATGACTACATGGCAAACTTCCAAACCTCGTTGGTCAAGACTTTAGAGGAATAAATAACTGATCATCGTGCATCACACCAAGAACCGCATCGGGGAACGAATAAAGAGACTACAGATCCTATGTGGATGTCATTGCACTGAATGCAAGGTGTTTAAACAACCAATTGCCACAATGTGGGCTTCTGAAGCAAATGTTGTTGTAACCGATACTAGTGATGATGATCCATTGTCATACAAGCATGCGATGGATGATCCCGCTGATATGACAAATACAATGTACCCATGGAACAAGAATTTAACTTATGTATTCCACTCAGATGGGAACTTCAGATCTTCTCCTGAGTCACTGTAGCCCATTGGGTGCAAATGACCATAAGAAAGAGAGGTGTGATGTGGAAAAAGTGGAGACTTTCAAAGCACGGCTAGTAGCCAAAGGCTATACACAAAAGGAGGGAGTCGATTATAGAGACTTTCTCCCCAATAGATATGCTTAAATCCATTCGCATCCTTCTTTCCATTCTGCTGCTCGATTATGAGATATGGCAAATGGATGTCAAGACAGCTTTTTTGAATGGTTATCTTGATGAAAGCATTTATATGATGCAACCGAGAGAGGGGTTTTCATAGTTGAAAGGCGAAGCGAGAAAGTGCAAGCTACTTAGGTCCATTTATGGGCTTAAGCGAAACCGAGGTCTTGGAACCTAAGGTTTGATGAGGCGATCAAAACTTGCGGTTTCCGAGCAAAATGTTGATGAACCTTGTGTCTACAAGAAGTACATCAAAGGAAACCAAATAATCTTTGGTCTTTAAATACGTAGATGATATCCTACTCATTGGGAATGATATAGGATTGTGTCGACGTAAAGAAATGGCTTCAAGTCGAAAAGTTTCAAATGAAAGATTTGGAGACCAAACAGTTAACTACTTGGGATCAAATCATAAGGGATATGAAACGGACTCGGCAGCATCTCAAAGCATCTTATATTGATAAGGTGCTGGCTCGGTTCGATCTGGGAATTCGAAGGCGACTCTGAGCCGGACATGGAATTGTTCTCTCTGGAGACGGTGTCCTCGACACCTCGGGAAGAAGTGGACATGAGGCGGGTTCTTCGCCTTAGCGGTGGGCAACCTCATGTATGCCATCTTTGTGTGCAAGACCCGGACATCTTGCTATCACGATGGGTGTCGTGGATTGCAATCTGACCACAGGTTGGCGCCTTTGGATAGCGGTAAGCACATTCAGTACCTTAGGAGAACGAAGAAACTATATGTTGATTTATTGGTCATGACTACGAATCATAGGATATCTCTTGGTCGACTTCATGTCGAGACAAGAGGTGATCGAAAGTCGATGTCTGGGTCAGTATTCACTCTTGGTGGTTGATGAGTGCCTAAAACACTCATATTATACTCGTGTCAGTCTTCCATTTTCCTGTTTATTTTAGAGTAATTTTATAGTTTTTGTGACTAGAATACTGATTTGATGTCTGTTGTGAATGCAGGAGCATTGGGGCGAAAAGAGCAGCAGCGGGAAGCAGATTTTGGAGCAAATGGGAACAAGGCGATGAAGTACCTGTCACGTCGCGATGTCCTCACGTCGCGACGTCCCCAACGTCGTGACGTCTCCACGTCGTGGCCTTACATCACGGCTCCAAAAACTTGGCGGCGAGGCGGTGTATAAAATATACGCATATATGCGCCCAAGTGGAATTTTAAGTAGTATAGTGTACTCGTGTAATGCAGATATCGATCCACGGGGACGGGTGTGATGACTCACAAGGTTACGCTTTTTAGATAATATCGAAGAATGAAGCTCTAGGAGAATTCAAATATGTAAAGATTACCTAAACTATTGATTCAATTAAAAGTATTGGTTTTGGAAGCCTAGGGTTATATCTCCCCCTGTCACGTTCAATGGATTAATCTTCTAAATATATCTGACATTCGGTATATTTACAATATGTGATGGCGAGGTGATCTTTTCTACAAGGTATCATCTCTCGAGGTATATCACTTTATCTACGCGAGAATAGAATCCAGGTATATCCTCTATCCCGGAGCTCGGTATTCGAAATGCCATTAATGTCCTAACCCCAATTGCCACCTTCAGGTTCGGAATATCTCTATTTACGAATCAATGCAAAAGTCTACTCTTACCTAGATCCTGAATACCCTCGTCTCTTCGAATCTCGGATCTCCGGTGTAATTATGCCAATGTTGGCCGGACATCAACATACGATTAAATCATAGGCATAGAATAGTTACAACATATTGAGAAATATTGAATAATATAAAGTTTCAAACTTTAATCCATGAACTTATGACAGGTTGATATAACCCCAGAAATAGATCTAGAACATCATGAATGAAAAGAAGAAAATGTTTTAGTATTAAAAACATCATTCTCTATCCGAAAATATCCAAACAATGAAGGCGGTCAAATCCGGGCCCTCGATGCAGTATTGTCACTACCTTTCTGGAATTCCATTATGCTTCCATGTGCTTCCCCCTTCTCCTTTTGAATCATTCGTACTTTAAATGATGAGGTCGAGATCTGAGGCGGCGTCGCGGCGTGGAGGCGTCGCTGACGTGGCGGCGTCACCAGGCGATGGAGGCGATCGCGACGTTGGGAGGCGTCGCGGCGATGAGGACGCTCCTTGACGTGACAGGTACTTCATCGCCTTGTTCCCATTTGCTCCAAAATCGCTTCCATTCTTTGCTCTTTTAAGCTGATATCACATTCTATGAGACATGTCAGTATTCTAGTCACGAAAACTATAAAATTACTCTAAAATAAACAGGAAAATGGAAGACTGACGCGAGTATAATATGAGTGTTTTAGGCACTCATCAGGTACATACAACAGACAACAACATTTAGAACTTATAGTACTCACTGAGCCCGTTTTGCTCACGGTTTTCTGTTTTTAAATAATTTTTAAATTAATGAGTCTTTGACAGAAAGACCTTCAGGATCCTCAGTCTAGGCTTATTTGTGTTGTATATATATATATATATATATATATAATATAAGGTGTAAAGTAAGCATAAGTAAAGATTAAATCATGACATTTGTATATGTAATATCTTTTGTAAAATATGCATGCATGGTTATGAGAAAAGCGAGATTCTGATGAATTATGTGTTGGATTGATTCGTATCTTATATTTTGATGAGGATACAGGTCCTTTGCCAGTTGTAGTTAGTTTTGGAAAATATTAGGAGTGTATTTTTTATACAGGTGATTTTGTATTTCGGGCTGGACCACCGTGCGTAGTTATCTTTGCAGTTTTAGATTGAGATTTAAAGGTGTGATTTTGTGAAAAGAGTGAAAATTTTATAACTTGCGTTTTCCAAAAAACGGTTTCGATTTTAATTGCTTAGCTTCATGGTAACTTGTCAGTCGAGCGAGTTTGGCTGAGAGGTTACTATGGAGTCTGCATTAGATTCACGTCAATAGGAAGGGTGCATCCTTTATTTTCATGATCGAGACAAAGGTTGATTTTAAGATTCCCGCAGGCCATAATGTCTGAGAGGGGCCAGGTTATGCACGGAACCGCAAGGTGAAAGATCATACTATCAATCGACTGCTTGTATCTCACCTCCAACTTATCTACCATCAACTCAGACACAGCACCATCTTTAGGAAACGAATTATGGGCTGGAGATCCCTACGATAAAAACCTCATATGGAGGATTTATGTGAATGTCGACGAGGTCATTTCGCCGAGAAGCGAATGGATGTGGATACGAGTGCCTTTGATGAGGTGAATCGACGTACATGTTTCTACTAATGGGCGTTTGCCAGGGACTGCTTGCAAGTGGCACAAATGCTGACCCTCGCGGGGACCCCTTTGGCCCGTCCTGTTTGGATCATCACCCATTAGGTGCTTAAAGCCGGATGTTTGTTGCAAGCGGGGTGTATGATTTTATAAGCGCTTTGGAGAAACAAAAATGATATCGTATGGAACAACAAATTAAACCCAAACACCATCCATCTCTTGAACATGGCGATCTCATTTCTCTTTCAATGGAAAGTCCCCCTGACAAACAAACGACATGATTGTTTGGTCCAAGCCCCTAATCGGTTGGGTCAAATGCAACACTGACGGGGTTGTGTTCTCTCAAGACAATAAGCTGGGGTATGGATGGATTGTGAGAGATGACAAAGACTAGATGATTATTGCCAATGGGTGTAGCTTAACAAGTCCGTTAGACACATCCTTAGCTGAGGCAATCTCAGTTCGTGAAGCCCTCAGTCGGCTTAAGAATTCTCCTTTTCCCAACATTATCTTAGAGACAGACTCATTTTTTGTATATGAGGCCCTCAATGCTCAACAGTCTACCCCTAACTACTTTGGCTTAGCCATTGACAACTACAAACTCATGCTCCAAACCATGATCCAATGTAGAGTGGCCTTTGCTAGACGTTCAACGAATCAAGTGGCACATACCATAGCTCGTGCATCATGTTCCTATGTTGGAATCTAGATGTGAGGGTCCTTCTCTCCTTGTGCTATTTGTGCTTTGTTATCTTCTAAAAGTTCAGAAATAAAAAGCCATTTTTTTTTAGAAAAAAAAAAATAGCATAAGAAATTAAATAATTTTAAAATGGATAAATTTCTTATTAATCTCAATCATAATGATTTTTTTTTTAATTTTTTTTATAAGATAATCAAATATGAAAAATCATTTGATTTATTTTTTTCTTTAGAGTAGTAAAAAAAAAAGGAATCTTATATTATGAGCTGTTGATTTGAGTTTATATAAAAAATAATAACTAAGAGATTTGGTACCAAAAAAGGGTGGGCTCATTTCAAAAGTTATTAAAAAAACTTGCAGCACATATGGTTTGGTGTTTTGCATCATAAAATGCATGCCCTCAAGCTAGCATCACATTAAATCCAAAAGAAACCCTAATATCAATTTAAAAAGACCCAAAACCCTTCTTTTAGTCATTTATTTTATCTCTTCTGCTTAAAAGTTTGAAACTTGAGAAGGAATGTAACACCCCGAAATATACCTTAGTTGTTTTCAACATGTTTAGGGTATTTTGTAAGCATAATTGAATTTTTTGTACATTTAATTCGAAAATATGGAAAGTTAGAAACCGAAAATTTTTATACAACGAAAGGAGACAAAATCGTAAATTATGTCCAAAGAAATTATAAAAAGACATGGTTAATAGAATTAGAAGGCAAAGTATAAATAATAAGAATTGTGTGTAATTAATGGAAGTTGGAGGACTAAAGCTAAATAATCAAAACCTTCATTATAAATAGATGTGGAGACAAAAAATGCATTTTTTGGTCTCAACAAATCTCTGGGGAAGGAGAGGAAGAGGAAGGAGAAAGAAGAGGAAGAAGGAAGCAAATCCAGTGCTGGATTCTTGCATACATAAACTTTGGTATGATTTTGTCTGAAGAATTTCTTGGGTATGATTGTTAGGGTTTACCTTGAAGAGTAAATTGGTTCCCTTTTCTAGGGTTTTGTTAGGAACACACCCTAACTCTAGAATTAAAGGGAAGTTTGGTTGAAAATCCCTAGTTGATCATAATTAAATATGGAATCCTTCACAATTCCAAAGTTTTGGTAGAATTGGGTGAATCTTTGGATTCTTTAATGCAGTAAAAGTATTGGGGGAGTTGTTTGGAGAAGTTTGTAGATTTTGATGAAGGTATAATAGGAGTGATCTGGAAGAAAGTGCATGAAAAATGAAAATACAGCGTGTTTTTAGGTGGCGTGTACCAGTACACCTTGAACATGTACTGTACATGTTAGGATTCTGTCATTTTGAGCTGGCGTATGCCGTCTGAGTGATGCCGTTACATGTGATGCTCAGTTTCCTATTTCAACCAGTTTTTGTATTTTAGCCATAACTTGTTCATTTCTTATCCGATTTGAATGATTCAAGTGGCTAATTAAAATATATTTCAAGGAGAACCAAACATATAGAAATAGGAATCATCAAATTCTGATTCTAAGTGGCCCAAAAATTCACTCAAAGTGGGGCCATATTCCAAATAAATACCTTGGAGTTTGCTCATAGAGTAGTGGGATTGTTTAGGACGTATCTTGAAGTTCGGTGCTCGATTTGGGTGATTTCCAATTGAACCTTTAGCACCTTAAATTTAAAGAATTTTAAAGGCAGTGTCAATATGAGTCAAGGCACTGGAAATTGAGTATTTCAAACTGTCCCTCGGGTAAAATTGGTAAATTGACTAGTTTGGCATAAAAATGTCATAACTTTAGTTTGGATGATCCAATTGGAATGATTCCAATTTCTAAGTAAAATAGATTCATAGAGGGACTAGAATATATGAATGATTTGTGAATACATAGCATTATGCTGTGCAAGTATGTGAAATTCCATATGTAATGATAACATGAAAAATATATGAAATGCAAAATATATAGCTGTGTTCATGAAACATAAATATGTTATGAAATATGAAAACAAACTGAAACGTGACCATGAACGTGAAATACAATATGTCATGAACACATAATGTGGCTAAAATTACTCTATTATAAGATAGTAAGTTCATGAACTCATATAATTATAGAAATGCCTAAGGCGAGTTATTGAATGACATGCTTTTTGTATTACGTGGCGAGGCACGTTTAGTACCGGTACTCTCTCTAATTAGTCGCGACGACACACTCGTGACAGCACATTAGTACTTCGGTACTCTGTTGTTTAATATAACACAGTACTCGATTAATAACCGGTGCTCTCCCGATTAGTAACCGGTGCTATCCCCGATTAGTCTGCGGCACTCTGGTAGTGCCCGGCACTCCTACATGGTGCTACGGCACTTCAATACTGTAAAGTATCTTCGGATACTCATTGTACTGTGTCTTACTCATTTATTATTACTAGTTGATGAGCTTAGAAGTCATCTATTTTTAGTCCATTTTTTCTGTTGATTTTAATGTAAAAAGTAATAATTAAGATGCAGAAATATGAAGAAACTCACCAAATTTGTTATTTCACGAGGAAGTATAAAAGAAAGAAGAAAATGCGGTGGAAAAATAGAAAATAGCGAGGCGAGTAAGAAAGCAATTGGCTAACTAATGTTGCGGTTGTAAGGTTTGCAGTCCGATTTATGAGGTATTTGACATCGGGAAAGTGAAGAATTTGATGCGGTCGGCGGGGATCACGAAATGGCGGTGAGGATTGAAACATAAGTGATGTCGTGACATCGTAATGTGGCGACAAAGGTTGATGTCGCGACAAGGGATGAAGTCGTGACAAGAGAATCGACGGAAGTATGACATGTTTGGAAGGATGGTGATTGGCGAAGTTGTTGTCGCTGACGGAGGAATGAGTCGGCGACATGAAAACTGCGATTGAAGCCTGCAGAGACGTAAAGTGATTTCGCGGCGGAGATGAGGTCGCGACATGAGACTTGCTCAGTTGAAAGCTGTAAAGAAATGAACTGTTGTTGCGACGTGAGATTGATGTGGCGACGCCCGGGGGCGAGTTAAACCTCTCTAGAGACTAAAGGCGTGTTGCGTGAAGATCGATGTCGCGACACTACGAAGAACGGTTGAAGGCTGCGGAAGCCATAGTGATGTGCGCGACGAATATTGATGTCGCGACACCGGGAATGAAACAGTTGGGAACTTGTGGAGTCATGGCGATCAATACGGCGACGAGGATTGATATCAGCGACAGCGAGGGAACCATCAAGTGAAAGCTAGAGCCATAAGGCGATAACCGCGACAAAGGGTTAAATGGCGACATCAAAGGCAATGGTGGAAAGATCTGATGGCGACAAGATTGAAGCATGCGGTGTCCGGTTGATGTATCCGCGACGATAGGTTGTTGTTGCGACATAAGAAAGCTTCGATTGAAATTTACAAGAATAGGAGTACATTATCGCGTGACGCGTGATGTCGCGACATCGCGAAGAATCAGTTGAACCACCTTGAGCCGTAAAATTTTGATGTCACAAAAAACGAAGTGATATCACGACATCGGCGCAAGTTGAATCTTCCCGCGAGAAGACGGCAGGCTAAAGATTGGCGGCAGTGATTGATTTGGCGACATGGGAATACCAATTGAAGAGGCGTAAGAGATATTATTGAGGCGAGTCGCAGGCGAGATAACGATGTCGCGACATCGGGAGAGACGATTGAAACCTGCGAAGCATAAGGCGAGGTTGCGGCGATGAGGATCAGTCGTGACCGGGGAATCATCGATTGAAACTGCGAGGCATGAAGTGATGTGGCGAGCAAAGGGGCGATGTCGCGACATCGAGGAACCTGGATTGAAGGCTGCGGGCTTAAGCTGATGTCGCGCGACGCGGGGTGATGAGACGTGGATGATGTCAGCGACAAGGGAGTTGAAGTCGCGACACGAACATTAACTATGGTAGCCACTTAAATCTAAAAAGCGCATTGGGATTAGGGCCAGAAACCATAAATGACATTTACCATTTCATTAAAAGTAGCTTGGCGTGACAGATGAAGTGCAGAGTGGCTGACCTCATTCTTTATTTTTTTAGTTTTCTTTTCTTTTCTTTTCTTTTCTTGAAGGTTGATAGTTTAGAGATTAGATTAGATTTATCGTTTAATTTCGTTTTATTTTCTGAATGCAGGAGTTGTGTTATGGTTTTGACGAAGTTGAATGCGAAATTCATTTCTTTTTCAAATTACTAGAATGTTTGATTAAGACAAATTTAAAATTAGGCTCCTCCAGTTTGTAATCAGAGTTATTCTTATAGTGGAGAGGAATCTTGTAGTGTGAACGGTAATTGAGGGCCGGCTGCATTAAGTGAATGTAATATGGAAATTCTCCTTCTGTAATTAATTTCCGACAAATTTTCTCTAATTCGAGTTTATGAATTTACTTTGGGTATGGGTTTAATGTTTTGATGAATATCAGTTTCTTATACACAGTTCAGAGTGTTTATTGCCGGACTAAAGGAGGTCCTCTTGAGGTGACGGAGATGACAATCTGGGAGTTATGAACATTTCTTTGAAGGTATATTAACACATTAGAGATCCGATGAGCTTTGTAAGTTTACTTGATAAATCTCTTCTCACTTGGAAATCAAGAATGAGTTGAGTGAGTTATCTAGTTAAAACAACTGAAGTTCTACTCAATTAGTGTGGAGCCAATCCTGTGTTGGGCGAGATCTAATCGGGGAGAGGGTGATCTATTCTAATTTTGAGGAAGAGTAACCTGGAAGTTGTATATCACTTGCTTGACAGATAGCAGGAGCTAAGGTTTGCAGTCCATAAAATGAAATGTGATGTGCAAAAAATACAGAATTAGGAAGTCCACTGTTAAAAGTGAATTATCTCATTCCCTGTATTTCGAGAGGATCAGGTGAGTAAAATTGAATAATGAAATGTGGAGTGTGGAGAGATCCAGCTGTACTACTAAACGCCTTGGACAGATTCTAAAAATCTGAAATACACAAGTAAAATTAACAGTGTTAACAACAGGAATTGACACTTCACAATAGCATTGATCTTAATGTGTACTCTAAACGATAATTACTCAGTTTCCATTTATTTTCTTAACTATTCGTATTTCATTATTCTTTAGATTCAGTTTATTCGATTGTTCATTCTTTTATTATATACTTGTATAATTCTGACTTCTTAGTACGAACACGATCATTTATAGTCGAATAGTATGGAGCTTGAGTAGTCGGGGTAGTTGATCTGCGAGATCTCTGTGGGATCGATATCTGGACTTAAATCCAATTTGTGCTTGTCTACGTATACGTTATATTAGGCAAACCCGATATTGAAAATGGGTTTTCAGGAGGCGTCTTTGGTCAGGTTAACAAGTTTTATGGGCGCGTTGCAGGGTTAAACAATGATCAGCAGTGTCGCGTCGTAGAGAGCGCTATGTGTTTTGGTCCGGTTAACACTAGTCTAGGTATTTCTTTAATTATATGAAAATAACCTGAATGATGAATAAGAATAAATGAATGTGTATCGTTCTGATCTGTAATACCTGCGGATATCTACGAGATAAAATTAAGTTACGTAACTCTACGGAGATCCGGGCAAGCATAAACATTTATAAGTAGAAGTATGTGTATAAGTCCATTATATGAATATGAAGTCTGATATTCTTTATTGTTATATGCTGATTATAAATGTGATATGCATACCATATATTTTTCGCTAAGTGTAAAAAGCTTAGCACGGGTTTTTAATCAGTGTAGTACAGAAAAAGAAAGAAACATTGATCTTAGCATTCCATTGGGCCTTACGTGGTAGGAGTTCATCATTGTGGGTCTATGCTACGTCGGTTAATGTAATATATAGTTTTTGAATATGTAAAATGGACTTCGATCTTGTATGACCACTGTAACCACCCGCACAATGGTAGCTTTATTTTGAAATCTATAGATATTTTGATTATGTTATAAGAATTGGCACACGATGAAAAAGTAACAAGGTCCCGATATATGGTCTCTTTCCCGGACCCGATTTCGGATCATGTCAGGTCGAATGGGAATCGGGCATGACAAGTTCGTTTGTCAGAGCCTGAGTTTGGGGTTTGGAAAGAGTCCCAGATTTCGATGCACCCACATAGAATGTGTTGGCCCTGTGCGGATGTTTGTTGCCGTTTATTATTGTCTAGAATGGATCCACCTCATTTGTAAGCCGAAAGCGGTGGCGTCAATCCTTTGGATCTATCTACTTCGGTCGTCAGGAGTCAGCGATGAATGAAAATGCTTCAACTGAAGCATTGGTAAAAGTCTCTCAGGATATGGCGAGTCTTTAGATCGACTCGCCCATGACTCCGGTGCGTGCGAAAGCATGAGTGGAAGAAAATTCCATGGTACAAGTATGGAAGAATCCGATAAAGCGAGAGTTTTGGCGAAAAGAAAAGGCTTCCCGAAAGGTTTTAAATGAAGCGAAATGTCTGTGGACGGAGTCACATGTGCGGTTTCATTCTTGCGAGTGCGACTTATGATTGGTGGGGCGGTCTTGAAATCCACTACTTCGAGATCTGGTATGAGACTAGCCGTCATTGGTGAAGTATGTCAACGATGATTACAAGGAGTCAAAATGGAAGAAATTCTTGACTCTAAGACAAGGGGAAAATAGGTGGCTGAATATGAGAAAAATTTGGCATACTTAGTAAATATGCTGCAGGAAATCGGTTCTTGGAAAAATTCAGATGTGGACAATTCGAGGAAGGCTTACATGAATCTATTAAAAGATACCTCACAGCTGTTACTTCGCTACAAGCTGTAAATTTTTATCGGTAGTCTGACGGCTATAAAGATTGGCCAGAATGAAGAGTCGAAAGAAAGAAAGAAAAAGTTGCAAAGAGGGGGTTCCTCTTACGGAAAAAAGATCTAGAGTCTAGGAGTTGATTCGATCTGGTTCAGCTACAAGGGGTAGGAGACAAGGACCTACCATGACACAAAGTTCCAGTCGAGGCATATCAATTGGATAAGAGGAAAAACATGTATGCCCCCATTGCCATAAGAATCGTTATGGGTTGTGTAGACGAGTAACTGGGGGTTGTTTCCGATGTGGGAGTAAAGATCATGTGATAGCCAAGCGTGCGGGATCGAAGTTCTAGAAATCCTCGAGAGGGAAGTGGTAAAGGGCTAAGTGTCACCTCACGGGAGAGGGGCTGAGTAGGGGTAGAGGGCCGAAGTGGCTCACGGGGAAGAGGTAATGCTGAGGCGTTGAATCGTCCATTGCTGCGACCACTAGCTGACTTATCTTTCTCGAGATCTACGTGAAGAGATCGGACACTCTTTAGGGATTTATTCTTTACAGTACTTTCACTCTCTTTGATGACTGATTTGTATGCTTTACAGTGATCAGGGCTCTACACATTCATATATATGCATGGAATAAATAGGTGATAAATTACAACAGATGGTACATTGTATAGCTGCTTGTTCTGATCACAGGGCATGATGTTGAAATGACGAGTGCATGGTAATCCATAATGGTTGATAAGAATTCTCGGTTGATCTAATTGCTTTGTCTTTTCAGGATTTGATTTGATCTGAATAGTTGATTGCATCAAACATCAGAGTATAGTTGATTGATAAGAAAATAGTTACGCCGTATCACGACACTCCGAGAAGTAATAATACGGGGTATCGATGAATCGACATCCGAGAAGATTATCGCCATTATGAAAGCGGGCGTTCTGAAAGGTTGTGACCGTGGTGCTCGTCCGAACAAGTCCCCATGTGAGACATCGTCACTCTAGTGTACTAAGCGAAGATCCACGGTACATCTTTGTACCCGCGATTCTGGAAAATGGAAGCGACTCAGGGATCTCTCTCTAAAATCAGTCAAGCCCCAGGAACGCCCTACGATCCTCTGCAGAAGACTATCATACAGGCGTGGATAGTCCGGCCCATCCTTGTACACTTAATTGTGCGATCACCAGATGGACACTATCTCAGTCCACATCGGGACTCAATCGCTCTGCTCAAATAGAGATGAATTGTAGCTACTAAACTCCCAGCATTACCACTGAGCACCTCTCATTTATCACTATGGCTTGGCATACAGTCTCGAGCATCGCCATTCGGAAGCTATACTGCTTGATGCTCACAACCAGTCGTGGTGTCGACCACCACATTTGCCTTACGGGATGGTAATGCAAAGTGAAATCATCATCCTCACAGGAACTCCATCCATTTGCGTTGCCTCGTATTAAGGTCCGTGCGTGAAAATATACTTCCAGGAATTTTGTGAGTGCAGTACATCTTAAAGCGCTGCCATATAAATAGTGGTGCGAATCTTCAAGGTGAAGAAGACTATAGGCCTTGACTCCATATCGTGTGTGGGGTAGTGCTCACTTAATTTATTCAAGCGGCGGGAACCATGCCTCCCGAATTGCATCAAAACATCAGTCACGGCCTTGAGGCTCATTACTGCATGTGCCCCTTGTCCTCTGCAGTTCGGGATAAGGCGTAGTAAGCCTCCTCTTGTCTGGAATACCTCCTCGCATCAGTCATCCCAATCAAACAGCCTCCTTAGGGTTATCTGATGGTGCTACAATGGAGAAATCCTCGATGAATCTCTTGTAATACCCGGCCAACTAGAAACTATGTATCTCTAGGCGAGATTTGGTCTCTTCCCGACTCATCACGGCCTCGACCTTCTCGAGTCATTGGCCTCCTGAGTGACCTCGTGCCCCGAATCTCACCTTAGTAAGCCAAAACTCACACTTCTGCGAACTTGGCGTCACGGTCGATCGAGTCTCGGTAAATGCGAAGCAACCCTCGGAAAATGATCCTCATTATCTGCCGGACTGAGTAGATCAAAATGTTATCCATAAAGACTATAAAAGCGATCTAGATAGGTTTGAACACCCTATGTGAATCCATGAATCTGTGGCCCAGCGTTCGTCGATCGAGGCATCTTTATGCTTCAAGAAGTGCCCATGCGCATCTGACGCTATCTTAGGGATATCTATTTCTCTAACCCTTAGTTGATGGTAACCAGTGCGAAGGTCTATTTTGGAGTAGACTCGCGCTCCTCTCAGCTGATCAAACAAGTCATCAATCCTCAACAATGGGTACCGATTCTTGATCGTAACCCTGTTCAACTGTCGGTATTCAATGCACAATCGAAGGGTCCTATATTTCTTCTTCGCAAATAAAGCAGGGCGCGGCAGAAGTGCTTTCGGTCTGAACCCCTTGTCCATTAACTCCTGTGGCGGGCCCGAATCTGCAACTCAAGCGGTGCCATCACGCTATGTGGAGTCATAGAGATGGGCGACTCTGAGTGGCTTTCGTCTGAAGTCTGACCAGCTGCGGAGGCAATCGAGGTATGCTGTCAGGAAAAACATCCTCACTCATGACTGCGGGAGGTAGATCTAAGTCCGGTCTCACCTTGTCCTCCAGGGTAAGGCTTGCTAGCCAACCCGCCAACTGTCCATGACACCTGGACTCGTACACCGTATGGGGAAAAATATCATGCTTGTCCCCTTGAAACGTAACACGAGTGCGATCACGTATTATGCTTGGTAACCCTCCTACGATCCTGTTCGATGGCGACTCACGTATGCTGTATTGACCATCGAAGGATGACGTCGAACCCTTACATGTCCGCGGCCCTCGAGGTCCGCTGCCCAGAGTAGAATCAGTCTACAGCTTACTGACCTTGACATGTCATCCACTATCATAAACTCCCCAATCCACAGGGGGGCGCTACACTCTGAAGAGATCTCCCAAGGCCTCAAACCTCTAGCTCAACTCTATCACAGCGGTCACGGCGATGAATGAATGCGAAGCACCATGAAAATCAAATAACACTCTTGCCCATGAATGAGATAGCAAACGTACCTTGTATGATGTTTGCTGCGGGCTTAGCCCAGATGATGTGTTAGTAGATGGGGCCCTGAACCCACATCCTGCTATGGAGGCCACGTCCTCTGCCTCGGCCCATGTCTGGCCTCTGCGGCTGCACGTGTGGGGAGGTTTGATGCTGACTCCCCGAGTTGATCTTAGCCTCTCCCACGACCCATCTTAGGGGTTGAGGAATATCAGCTCTGTCCCACCGTGGCGGAATTTGTCTTTGTCTTGTAACCACCTCACACATCTGCAAGGCCCGATCCTCCTCATATGTCCCGTTTGCGTAGCAATGAGGCTTACACCATCTGCCTAACCTAATTATGCTTCTGCTACACTGGATGGTCGGTAGCTCTGGAGGCAGTGAACTGAAGCCCTCTCCTTTCGGCGGAAAGCGGCTCTCCTTCCTCTTGCCATGGTACAGCATCTCGGCGCTCATGCATCCTCCATCTCTCTCACATGGTCGCGGTCAACCATAGAGTCCATGTCTTGTGGCGGATCCTCTGATCTTGCCTTAGATAGGACAATCTCGGTCCATTCTCAATCTCAAACCTTATGCATGATGGCCATAGTCTTCAGTGTGCTTCTGTGAATCTAGCCACATACTGCATCACTTGTCGCGTCTGCTTTGCTTGACTCAAGAATAGACGCCCATATCTAGCGGTGGTCGGAAAATGTCTTGCATGAGCGAGCTCATAGAACTTTGGCCATGTCATTACCTCTAGGTCCCTAGAGGTCTTCGCCTAGTTCCACCACACTTGGGCCTCGCCCTCTAGCTGAAATGCAACTTGTCTAACCTTGGTCGTATTGGAGGTAATCTCCATCACCTCCAATATCTTCTCAACCTGCATAAACCAATGGTCTGCCACCATCGGATCTCCTCCCCCCATGAATGTAGGAGGATGATCGGACTTGAATCTCTGGAGGTGACTCGGACCTCCTGTCCTGTGCATTGCTGTGTGCAAGGCCGATAGGCTGCGACCACACGGCCTTAGCGAAGGCTGGTTGTCTTGGGGTAGTGCTGACTAGCACCTGGGCGACCTCGTCCTCTGCGAGACTAGCCATCTACATGTCGAATGCTTGGATTGAGTTGTGATATCTGAAGGTGTAGCCCAAACCAGAGACTTTTATTCACATAAAATTTTTTTCACTTTTATAGCGTCCCGATGCATTCATAGGTAATGCAAGATAAACATCCTATATATCAAATCATACACAAATAAATTTTTTTTTTACCTTTCAGCGGTGTTTCATGACAGTGATCGTGTTGTGTGCCGATTGCCTTGTCTGGCCCAGGTCATGTGCACGGTATACACCGCAGGCTTCAGGTGGCATCCCATTGTAGCTTGGGTTGCGCGCCACGCGGCTATGTTGTGTCTGCTTGTCAACGCTGGTAGGGCTGTGTGTGTGCCGATCACCCCTGTGTGACCTAAAAATCGTGTTGCGATATAAAAAATCAAGGTTGCGACATAAACCGTGTCGCACGCGGGCTCCGAGCCATATCAGAGCGTCGTGTCGCGCCAGCCGCCGCCGCCGCCCACCCGCAGCCAGCTATGTCACATAGCTTCTCATGCTGCGGCTCAGAAACTCCCGCTTGTCGCGATACAACTCGTCAGATTACACTCGGGAGTTAAAACGGGCGCGATCCCATCCAGCTTCCTCTCCTGCACATTGTTTTTTTCTTTGTTCTACCCACTATTAAACCACATAATTTTTTTTTTCATATCTTCTAGTAGAACCTCAGAAAATTATTTATTTATTAATTATATTTTTTCCTGTTTTACATACTATAAACCCAACAGAAAAAAAAATTTCCTCAATATTTTTTATTTTTTGATTCCTCCAGTAGCCTCCCTGCTACTTCTAAGATGCAGTAGCCTAAACAACTGCTATTTATACAATTAAAAAAAATTAAGAGTTTAATTACAATCCTTTTTCTTGTGCAAAAACTGGAATAATCTTCCAGAATTCCACAAAACACAATTTGACTATGTTAAAAATCAATTGTCAGCCCGATCTCCCCTGGCTCGACCAACGGCGGATCCAAACTGGGTTCAGGGCGTGAGACTATAAATTAGGACTCTTTACCTGCTTTATCAGACGTTGGTATATCCAAGTCTTATAATTATATCAACATATCATATACAAAAGTCCAAAATAAAATTCATTACCTGTGAATGTGTTTACAGTTGTCACATATACAAGATCGAGTCCCATTTACATATTCAAAAACTATACATTTACATTATCGATCGAGCGTTAACTCCATAAAGTGATGAACCCCCTACTCGCGGCGCCGCCCAAAGAGAATGTGGAAGATCACTATCCTCCTTCTTCCACTCACACCTGACAGAAAACCCGTATGCTTTATGCTTAGTGGGAAACATATGTGCGATGCATATACAAATTTATATTCAAAGATATAACAATAACGGATATTAGAATTTCCATGCATTCATGTATAATGGACTTATACAAGTACTTATGCTTATAACATACTTATGTTTATTCGGATCTCCGTGAGGAGTTGGCAGAGCTATTCTTATTCAGAACTTATGCTTATAACAGACTTATGCTTATTCGGATCTCCCATAGGAGTTACTGAGCTTCTTCTTATTCAGAAATACCCGTAGGTATTATAGATAAGAACGATACACATTTGTTTACTCTTATTAATCATTCAGGTTATTTTCATATAACTATGGGAATACTCTGTATCAGCATTAATAAATGAGTAAGACACAACACAATAAGTATCCGAAGATACTATATAAGATCAAGTGTCGTGAGCAATGTGCCAGGAGTGTCAAGACCGAACAGAGTGCTTCGTAGCACTAATCGTGGAGTACCAAGTATTGAACAGAGTACCAAGTATTGGAATGTGAGGCCAGAGTGACTAATCAGAGTACCGGCACCGGGTCAGAATGTCGAGCACTAATCAGAGTACTGGCATCGATTGTGAGACGTGCCTCGCCCACGCCGTGACGCGGGCGTCGGTCATTTAACACCGGTCTTAGATATCTTAAGGATTATATGTATTCGAAACTTCCTATCTTATCATCGCATGAACTTTGTCCCCCCCATCGGCTTCTCATTTCTGGCGACGCAGGTACGGTACATTTTACTTAATTTCATCATTTTCATACTTCCTAGATGACTTTAGCTTAAATAAGCAAAAATAGCAAAAACAAATATAGGAACCACCTATGACAAGACCGCTCTCGAATCGGTACTAGTACCGATTCGGGAGGGTAACGTACCATTTTTGCTATCGTGATTGGGGCCAAAATCTGCACAGCTCCAAAGGGGTACCAAGATTCTGCTCGAATCCATTTTAAATGGCGGATTTCACCAATTTTTCATGCACTTTTCTTCCATTATTCTCTTCTATTCCATCATTCATCAAAAATTAACATGGAATCCCTCTAAACAACTCCACAAACACTTTTAATTAGCCAAAGAATCCAAGGATTCATACCCAAGGTCACCCAACTCTACAAAACCTTGGAATTGTGAAAGATTCCATATCTAATTATTATCAACTAGGGATTTTCAACCCAACTTCCCTTAAATCTAGAGTTAGGAGGTATTCCTAACAAAACCCTAGAAAAGGGAACCAAATTAATGTCCAAAGAAAACCCTAGCAATCCATACCCAAGTAGTTTTTGGACAAAATCTTACTATTTCATACTTAAATTCCATACCACTCCAAAGATCCATACAAAAGTCAAGTGTATCCATACCTTTGACTCTGATCTCTCTCTCTATCTCCTCTTTCTCCTCCCTTCCTCAGAAGCTCTTTGTTTGGAGACAAAATAACTCATTTTTGGTCTCCTATTTATAATTAAAACTTTGTTCTTATTTGCTTTTTAGTCCCAACTTCGGCCCATTTGTATTCCAATTTCCCTTTATTTTATTTTGGCCTCTAATTTTATTAATTCATGTCTATGATGCCCCTTTTTGACAAATTACACTTTTGTCCTTGAATCTTGTACAATATCCGGGTTTCTAAGTTTCCATGTTTCACATTTAAATTTACTAAAAATTCATCTTATGCCTACCAAATACCCTAAACATGTTGAAAACAACTAGGGTATATTTCGGGGTGTTACAACAATTGTTCAGAAATTTATTTTTTTCATTTAATTCTGGACTATTTTGTCTAAAATTCCTCAAACAAACCTTAAACCTCAAACTTAGGGGTTATATTTTCGAATTCTAATGTTCAATGATTCTATATGCTATTCACTAAGCATACAATCACACAACAATAATCACGTAAATAACTACCGACGCACAATGAATGCATTGATCTAACCCAAGGCCCATCAAGTCCTAGTAATCAAGCATAATCTCATCGATACTAAGCTATAACTCTAATATCCGACATCGAGCTCTAGGTATTTATAAACCTAAGCTCTGATATCAAGTTGTGACGCCCCATTTCCTAGGGGTCCTGTTGACCACCGTCAACCTGCGGAAAACCTGTGTGTCTCATATCAAGAGACCCATACATGAGTAAAAATGGTCACATTGGCCTACACAACATACTCACCAAAATATATCCAACCACATTACAATAGTTTCAAGAGTTGTTAAATCACTTTTAATACAAACATGTTTCAATTGTAATATTTCATACATGTTTTACAACAACGTAATCAGCCAATACGTCGGCTTTCTTTCTAAAAGCTGCCTCTAATGAGCGCCGCCTTCCGAACACTCCCCAGATCTAAAATAATTTTCTATAGGGCGAGCAATGCCCGTGAGGCTGAATTCCCTACATGGGTTACTCCCACCTAAGTGCACATGTAATGGCAAACTAAAACATTCAAGCAAATGCATGATCCTACTAATATCTACATGCCTAATCCTATGTCTCGAAATCCTCATCACCCCTCACACACGCTTACGCCATGTATGAAAATCGGTTTCAAACAAAATACGGTTTTAATCAGGGCAACCCTCCGACATAAATACGTTTGACAACTTCAAAGGTGAAATTTGTTAGTAATCCTCCGGGAATGGGCCCATGGGCCTCTCCGATGTGAATTGTTGGACGATTTCCCAACACAATTCTTCAGACAACTTTATGATAAAATTATATTTTAATAATTTTACAAAAGAATTCATTGTTTGGACAACCCTCCGATTTTATTTGTCATGCACTCACACCTACTATTCTAGGGTGCCCCAGTGCAGATGAAATGCATTATGCCATTTCAGATAAATACATGTTAATATATCAAGCATGCATATATTAACAAAAAATTAAATACACAACAACATGTTATTCATTCATAGCAATAACACTAAAATTAGCCTCACACGGGCTAATAAACAATTTGAGCAATTCATTTTGAACCGCCCAAGCAACACAAACCACACACAAGATCACGTGAACAATACAACCCTAGGTCTCAAAACTGTCCAAAAATTTCAGCCTTCAATCCCACTCCAGAGGACCGAAAACTCACGACCATTTCGGCCCCAAACACTCCAACCATCAACAAGGATCTTAAATAAGGATTAAATCAAGTAGGAGAAAACCCCTACCTCCCAGAGTTGTCGAAACCCCGCAAACCGGTACCTACTGTGAAATCTTGCGCCAGAGCAACTTTGCTCTTGTCTCGAATCTGGTCCGATCACAGGAAATAGAGAGAAAGCTGACTTTTTCTCTCTATTTTACTCTCTACAAATCTGATTTTCTCCCTCACTTAGCCGGATACCGAATGGCCAAGCAAAGAAGGGAGATGTTCTTTTTTTCTTTTCATTTATTCACTTTTTGTCACTCATTGTTTTGAGCTTTCAAGAATTTACTTGACATGAACTTTATAGAAACCCGTTTATCTCTTATCCTCTCACTAATGCGTGTGACATGTATCACGTGGATGCGTATAATAGGTGACCCTTGTCTTATACATGCCTCTCCTTATCATTTGTCTTACCATGGTACAATAAGTATGACACGAGCACTGGTGCCTCGAAGACGTGAAATTAATTTGTCTGAATTCGACCAATTGACGTGGTAGCTAGATTCCGTGAGACGATTCCAACGGTGAAGTCCGTTTCATCATCTGAGATCTAGAAATTTTTTTCGGATTTTGACTGAAATTACTATTTTACCCTTTTTTAGAAAATTAGAATTTTCTCGAGTGTTATAGAAACCATCTAGGGTTGTCGATCTCCCTTAAAGGTAGAATGAAAAGTATATATTAAAGCGAAGAAATACTTCAATGTTGACCCATTTAATTTTGATTTTTTTTCTTGCATTTAATTTTAATTTTAAGAGATTTATTTTGACTAAAAGACAGAGAAGACTTATTATTAATTTTTTTATACAAAGAGGGCTTGTTATTTTTGTTGGAACAAGCGTTTGAATTCATTCATTCATTTGGAATGAATGACATTCATTCTTACGAATGAATTATATTCGTTACGAGGAATGAATGACATTCATTCTAGTGAAAAAAAAAATTGAGAGACCTCAAAAGTCTTAGAGTCATTGTTCCTCTATAAAATGAGAGGCCTTCTCATGTTCAAATGAATTATATTCTTAGTTTGTGTGTGTAAAGGTTGGATCAAGTGAGTTCTTTGTCTAAGCATTGTTGGTATGGTGATAGGTTCGAATATAAAATTCTCTGTAAACAAAAAAAGATAAAAAAGAAGAAAGACTCTTTTCTTCCGGAAAAAGAAGTCGTTTTTATTTTGAGAAAAATTTGTTTGACATTACAAGAAAAAAAAAAGAAAAAGGATAAAAAAAAGAAAAGAAAGACTCTTTTTCTTCTCGAAGAAAAAAAATGAAGTTGTTTCTTTACTTCATTTAAAAAAATAAAATTGTTTGATATTACAAAAAAAATTATAATAATAAAAAATTTAAAAAAAAAATTCTTTTACAAGGAAAGGTTTAAAAACCAAGCAAACAAAGTGGTTTGTTGGTTTATTGCAGAAAATCAATGTTACAAAGTACAAAGAAATGTATTGAACCCAAGACTTAGTATTCAACATGAAAATGCTCTACCGTTAAGCTATATTCTTAGTCATGTATTTCCTTATGAGGAATATATGATAAGGAGATAAGTCTATTAAGCTAAACTCTACATCCTTCTTGAATTTGTGTCAATTCCTTTTGGTCTAAAGAAATTGGAAATTACAATATAGATAAGTTATGTCTAAAGAGTTTGGATCTTAAGCGAGACCGTTTGTGACCCCTCAAATCTTTCTTGGGAACTGAATATTTTGTCTAAGGAGGCTAGTTTTGACTTATGTTTCTATACCCCACCAATCTTTCATAAGAATACTTTGTTACACATTATTTTCAATTATTCTGATAATTGGTTTTGGTAATAGAAAATTGACACATTTTCTACAAATTTTGAGAAAAAAATGGATTATGATTCCAACAATGTTGTTCTAGCTGCATCTGTGCAAGTGGCAACCCCTATTGTGGCACAAGTGTCAATGATGCATATTGTTATGCCTATCTCAGACTCACTTGGAGAAAAGTAAGAAAAGTTCAATGGACTAAACTTTAAAATGCCAGAACAAAAGACGTTATTTGCATCATTTCACCTCAATCTCTTAGCATTCTCGACCGAAGATGCTCCAAGCCCAAAGAAAAGACGAGTTAATGATATATGTTTATATGTGTTGTGGATGCTTTGAAACATTATGAATTTCTATGTTGGAACAATGTCATCAATGCTTCGACTTATTCTTTATACAATGTGTATTCAAATTAGAAAACAACTAAGGAGCTATGAGAATCACTAGACCAGAAATATAAAACCAAGGATGCTGGGGCCAAGAAGTTTGTCGTGGGTTGTTTCCTTGAATACAAAATGTAAATTCCAAGACTGTGGTTAGTTAAGTCCAAGAACTTTAGGTAATCCTCCATGGGATACATGCTGAGGGAATGATGTTGAGTGAAACTTTTCAAGTTGTAGCTATTATTGAGAGAAGTTGTTTCTTGCTTGGAAAGACTTTAAGAATTACCCTAAGCATTAGAGAAAATGAGATGAGCATCGAAGATCTAATTATCGGATTTTGCATCGATGAGGACAATAGGGCATCTAAGAAGAAAGGGGCACACAATCCAAGCCATACCAAGGCTAACTTTATGAAACATGGTCAAAGTTACAAGTTCAAGAAAATCAGCAACAAAGGGAAAAGCGGTAAATTGGGACCTAAAGAAGGAATCTATAAAAAGCAGAAATTCCAAGGGAAATGCTTCAACTATGGGAAGCAAGGTCACAAATCATCGAATAAATTCATTATCTCCTTCAACAATGTTTCATTATTGTAATAGTAGAACATCTGTTTGGACAATTTCTCTTACAATATCATTTCTTTCCCAATTGATTAAATCATTCTCAACTAGGTCATGCACATCATGTTGACTATGAGGTGTTATAGGCTGTTGATATAACTCTGGATCATTAGTAGATACTTTTTTATTCATATCATAAACCCCACAAATTTGTATTTCTATAACAGTGTGGCAATTTTCCTTATTTGAATTTTGAACATAGAAGACTTGTTTTGTTTGAGATGCAAGTACAAATGGTTCATCTGTGCATATGGTATGTTCAAAATTAAAAAACGTGAATCCATATTCATCCTTCTTTATCCCCTTTCCAACATTGATTACATCCCACCAGTCACACTTAAATAAAATAACTCTATTTCCACTAAGGTAATGTAACTCAACTATGTCGTTAGCACATCATAGTAAGAAACATGACCAGAAATTGGGTTCGTATCTCTTACACTTGCAAAGCTAGATACCTCTGTGGTTACAATAACTCCATTATTTTGAGTTTTTTTTCCCTTTTTCTTGTTCTCTTGTGTGAAATTTGGACTCATTAATGATGTATCCTTTATAACATGTAACTGATGTACTTGGTCCACGAGACAGTGATAGTATGTGTTTAGAAACGACACCTTCACAAGCCGCATTCAGATAACCTATCAATTCAAATATAAGATGATAAAACATACATGTTTATTAGATAACATGAAAATGTATGTAGTGAATGTACTCACACGTTCTTCAAACCAACTAATGAATTATTTTGTGTGAATCAAATCTATATCTTGTGCACGAATACGAGGCTTAGCTCTTATAGACTATTTGTGCTCTTTGAAAAATAAAGATTTGTAATTTTGATGCTCATAAAGACCAAAATTACATTTCTGCATGAGAATTGAAAGAAAGTTTTATTCAAACAAGTATCTTACTCAATAAATGATGTCACTTCCTCACAATTACTTAGCACATATATATGTGCTTGGGACCACTCTTCTGTCTTAAGAACACGAGATGTTGATTTTCTTATTGTACGTCTCATGCATTTGAAAATGCTTAACTCTTCATTTGTTATGTTATTTGTAAGGACATAATTCATTTCTTCACGATCATGTTTTGTTTCAACATCATGCAAGAGGTCTAACAAAGGGTTGCACATTCTTCTTCTATGTACCTTCATAATGTAAACCTGATCTTAATTCTTGGCTATGCACATAAGACTTTAATGTGCGAACACCGCAATCCATAAAGACAATAATGTAAATTCCTTCCAATAAATTTGTTTCATGAACTATATGAAACCTAATATATATATTCATGAACTATATGAAACCTAATATATATATATAATTGAATGAGAACATACTACTCAATAGGATACATCCATCGATATTGTACTGGTCCAACAACCTTTGCCTCATTTGCAAGATGAACAGATAAATGTACCATAACATCAAAAAATGATGGAGGAAATATTCTTTCCAATTTGCAAAATGTGACTATTTTGTCATTCTGAATGTGTTCTAATTGATTAGTCTTTAACACTTTAGAATACAATTGTTTGAAGAAACTACATAATTCAACTATAGCAAAGACAAGCATTCTTATGTAACCTGCCTTAATCGCAAGGGGAAGGAGTTGTAGCATGAGAACATGACAACCATGAGACTTTAATAAAAAATTCTTTCTTTCATTCAGTTGTATGCACCGAGAGATGTTAGAAGAATAACCATCTGGAACCTTCACTTCTTTTAATAATTTACAGAATTCTTTTTTTTTTTTTTTTCATTTGAAGTTAGTGAATAGTATGCAATAGGCAATATAACTTTATTTCCTCTTTCTATAGGGTGAAGTTGATCTCTAATACCCATAGCTTGCAAGTCAAGAAGACTATTCATGTTGTCCTTTGATTTACCATCAATACTAAATAAGGTGCCAACTATACTATCGCATATATTCTTTTCAATATGCATTACATCCAAATTGTGACGCAAAATAAGGGGTTTCTAATATGGAAATTAGAAAAAAAACGCTTTTCTTTTTCTAGTTGTGCTCAATTTTAGCATGTTCTCCTTTTCTTTTCGCCAACATCTTATTTTTTGATGTCTTCCCTAAAATAATATGTTCAATTCCATCTAGTTGATGTAAAACATCTTCCGTAGACAATTGTTTGGGTGCTGCTCTATGCTCCTCATTTCCATCAAATGACCTTTTATCATGACGACATCTATGATCGGTCGGTAAAAATCGGCGATGACCCATGTAACACTATTTTCGTTTGTTTTGTAACCGATATGACAAACAATCCTTATTACAAATAGGACAAGAAAATTGTCCCTTAGTACTCCAACCAAAAAGATTTGCATATGCAGGAAAATCATTGATGATCCATAATATAGCTGCACGTATACAAAAATTTTGTTTTGTTGAAGCATCATATGTTTCAACTCCAACCTCCCATAACTCATTCAACTCATCTATTTCTGGTTGTAATTATATATCAATGTCATTCCTAGGTGCAATTGGACTAGGAATAAGTAGTCACAACATGAAGAATGTTTGTTTCATACACATCCAAGATGATAAGTTATATGGAATAAGAACCACGGGCCATAAGTTGTATGAAATTGACATATTTCCGAAAGGATTAAACCCATCACTTGCTAAACCGGTTTCCACATTTCGAGGCCTTTGTACAAATGAAGGGTGTACCTTATCGAAGTTTTTCCAAGCTAAAGAGTCTACTGGATGCCTCATCATCTCACCTTTCATGCAACCATCAACATGCCATTTCATGTGAGAAGTTGTCTTCGATGACATATATAACCATTAAAGTCTTGGTTTTAAGGGAAAATAACGCAATACCTTAGCAGGAATTTTCTTTTTCTTTGATGATTGATTGAACTCATCTGTAAGATGAACATCACTTGATTTCCATCTAGAGACACCACACACAATACACTCATTCGCATTTGCATGCTCTTTTGAATATAACATACAATTTAAGGGGCAGGCATCGATCTTAATATAATGGAGGTCAAGGTCACGTAGTACTTTTATAGTTTCGTAATAATTACTTAGCAATGTCTCACCCTCAGGAAGTGCCTCCTTCAACAATTCAAGTAACATTGTAAATGACTTATTGCTCCATCCATTAAGACTCTTCATATGAAATGATTTTATGATAAAAGACATTTTAGTAAATTTTTTACACCTTGGATATAATTCATGCTCAGCTTCCCTCAACAAATTATAAATTTTGTTTACATTCTCATTTGGTATCAATTAAAACTCCTCATGAACATATGGACTTTTTTCAAATTCCTCATTTAGAATTGACATTCTGAATGCATTATTTAACATTTCTTTCATCTCATCACGCCTATTAAACTCATTAGTGCCACTATTGCCAGTATTTGTAGGTTCATAAAACTCATATTCCTCATGCATCAACCATCACACATAATTTCTAGCTATCTCATTGTCTAAAAAATGGTTATACACAGTTTCTCGCTTTTGCTGTTGACAATTATTGCAACGAATGCAAGGACATGGGAGCATTTCTTTTCCCGGTGCATTATTAAAGGTAAAGTCTAAGAACTGTGAGACTCATATCTTATATTCATTGCTTACTCTTGACTTTTGCATCCAACTCTTATCTATTGACATTTTTCTCGTACATCTACAAATTAAATCCTTCAATTACATAACAAAGAATCTTCCTATCGACTTGTAATGAATGTGATATGTTTTGTATCATCTCAAACTCCTCTATTAGGTAGTGGTTCCTATCCCATTTAGAAATACATAATCTATATGAATCAATCACCAACATGCTTAGTTTCATTTTGAGGAAATTTCACAAAGATTTTCACAGCTTCTTCTATACATGAAATGCAGTTAAGGTATAAACATATTATTAGTTAGCTTAACTAAGCTGCTAACAATATGTCAACTTGTCCAAATATGCACCCAGAGAACAAAAGAATTACTGTTGAAATTTATCAAAATGATAAAGCATAAGCGCAGGATTCATGACACATGTTATGTAGCCCTAAATCAGTTCAATAGATAGCTCAAGCATCATTTGTAGATACTTCACCATCATATAAAACATTTAAGTTGAAAACTTGAGTATGACCACAAAAAATAATCACATCCATACTTTTTCAACTTATATGTTTCAAGTATATGATCAAAGAGACAACTGTTATACAAGGATGCTTGAACAGGATTTCTAGGGTTTACAAAATTAAGAATGAGTGAATGATAAAATGAATGACAAACAATATTAGAAATAATTACATAAAAACACACCATGAGACTAACATATCCAAAAATTTATACAAATAAATTACTAATATGTAAGGACTTATAGTGCATTGTATACTTAGCACAAATGCATAGTACTTTTCTATCATTTCACATAAATCATATATGCTATAATCCTTAAATAAAGGTGAAAACAATTCCAAAATCACATAACAATTTAGCTTTCCCAACAAACTAAAAGAAAATTCTCAAAAAATTAAAAATAAATAAAAAGAAAGAATGAATGAATTATTAGCCTGAAGGCAACAAAAATGCTAACAATTTGCAAAGGACATTCTCAAGATAAAATAGCAGTGTAAAGTGGGACTGAATAGTCCAATCAATCCGATTGAATGTATCAAGAAGTTTTAAACAAGGTATATACCAAAATAGGGATAGAACTCAACACTCCAAAGTCTAGGCATGACCCGATTTGTTTCTAATGGTTGCCCACAACTGAGTCGAATAGGGTTAGTTCCCAACTTTAGCCTAACTCTTTCCTAATAAACCAAAACAACAAATCATGAGGGAAAACACCATGCAAGACATACCCAACTAAAAAACGAGTGGAAGTAAACAAGAAGGGAAGGAGAAAACTGATCAAAATGAAGAAAAATATGCTCTTTCAACATAAAGAGCGCAGACCGAACCCTAATCACAAATAATATGAGCTAGGGGACGCCAAAATCCAATCTTTGCAGCCCATAAATGAAGATCGAATGTAGGAACTAAGATTTCTAGGGTTTTAGTAAAGAATATGGAGGGTTTCGGTGTTACCGTATACAATTTTAGGAGTTTATGCAATTTGGGACTCTATTATTAGCTATATATATTATCTTACCATGTATAGATGCTAAATATTAGGAATATGTTAGTTACCATGTATAGATGCTAAAGACTAGATAATTTGAGAGACTATATGTATAGTAGACTGATGGAATAAAGGAAGAACTTTTCCAAAAAATCTCTCTTCATATTTTTCTGTTATCTAGTATTTTCACATGGTATCATAGCCTGCGCTCGATTCGGTCCTGCTCAAATAATTTTTTTCTTGGCTTTGTGGGTTTCTCTTGTTCCTGGCGCACTTAGGTTCCATCTGGGTGAACCCGACGCCAATTTCTGTGGTGTGTCTCTACATTCATTGCCTCGTGAGTGTTCCTGCTTTATTTTATTTCCGCTGCCTTTTCTTGCCAGGCTTTCAATTTATAATTTTCTGCTGCTCCTAGTTTATGCGCCTTTTCTAATTTTCAATGCAATATATTGTTTTTCTGGTGGGTGTTTGTTTGTGTGTTTTTTTTTCACCTGCAAGCTCCAATTTCTCGTGGATATCTTTATCTCTGTCCATCATGTCAACTGATAAGTTAGAATCATTCTCATTCGGGCCATCAAAATTATTCTACTGGGAGTTCCAATTTAAATTAGTTTGTCAAAGGAAAAGAATCATGTGGTCATATTGATGGAAGTGGCCCTCAATCTTCAAGGTGCCTATATTTTGTCTAATCGGGAAATTCATGATGCTCCTAAGCTATGAGACTGCTCCTTAGTTCTGGCTGAGTCTCACCTGCTTCACCTCAGGCCTGGTAAACCGTTGTTGCTATGTGACTTATCTTAACATGGTTTACAATCAAGACAACTCGCTAACCATTTCATTTGTATATGAGATGGCTAATTTCACACAAGGCAATCTCTATCGAGGAATATTTTCCGGTTTTCAAACCGCTGACTATCATGACATTGTTTATGCTAATGTTCCTAACGTGATCTCTCTCATCGATCGGTAGAAGTGCGCATGCCACTAGCGTTTAGATCAATTCTCGGATGAAGTTATGACCCGACTTTGAAATTTCGTGCACGCTCTAACTGATGAACCACATCCGTCCCATCTCTAGATGCTTGTTTGAGGAACTTTTCGTGAGGAGCAAACGACATTACTTAGGCGGTTATGGAACATCGGCCACGTTAGTGCACTGCTTCGTGGCTTATGCAAAGATAGGAGAGACATATCGGTAGAGATGATGCATGTTGTCCAAAGGCTTTAGTTGTAAAGCTAGCCATATTGTTCGAGATCGGGCCCTAAGAAGTTCTCAGAATCATCGCAAAAATGGTCATATCAACCCCGGTCATTCTATTCAATTTCAAAGAAGCAGTGGTACTCGCTTATCATGCTCCACCATCGCCTCTAGCTCTACCGCACAAGGTGGCCGTCGCCGGCCGTTCCTCTTCCCGCCTCCTACAAATCTTTATAAACCCGACCACATTCACTCCCGAAACGGTACAACATGATCCTTTCTCGCTTTATCGCTGGGCCTCGTGCAATCATAACTCTTCTTCTAAGCCATCAGATTAATTCGAGCCTCTAACCACAAGTGACTAATAATCGTTGTTCCTCTTTCCAATATTAGAAATGATAGAAATCAAAATTAACACCGCCGATGGCACTCTCCGCCAATCAATGCTGTTGGCACTTTCTCTTCTTTAAATAATGCTTGCGGTCTCCCGACTCTCTACAAATCTTATTTCTGTTGGTCAATTGGTTGATAACAATTTTAATGTCCATTTCTCCCATTCTGGTTGTGTTGTGCAGAATCAAGTGTCAGGGCAGATGATCGTGAAGGGGCCTAAAATGGGCATATTCTTTCCTCTTCATGTTTCTCCTTTCACTTTTATTCCTAGTTTTCCTTTACTTTCATTTAAATGTAATGTTGTTGGTTCTGGTAATAAGATGTGGCATAGACATCTAGGCCACCCAAACTCGATGTCCTCGCATTGCTTAATTTCGGATTATCGGGAAATAAAGCATGTTCTTTTATTAATCTTTCTTTTGATTGTACATCATGCAAACTTGGCAAAAGTAAAGTTCTACCTTTTCCTCATCATGCATCTCATGCCTCACAATGTTTTGAGCTTATTCATAGTGATGTTTGGGGGATTGCACCTATTGTTTCTCATGCGCATTACAAGTACTTACATTTCATTACTACTTCAGTCGCTTACTGGCTTACTTCCTCCAGCTAAGGGTGAAGTTTTTTCGCTTTTCGTTGTTAAGACTCCTCGATACCAATTTATATCAAAGATCAAGGTCTTACGCTCTGATTCTAGAGGCGAATACATGTCTAATGAGTTTCAAGTTTTTCTCAAAGCAAAGGATCATTTCTCGTTTCGTCTTCGACACCACAACAACAAAACGGTTAGCTGAGAGAAAATCGCCACCTTCGATGTCGAAGAACTCTTTACTAACTGACTGCTCCTCCGTTGTGTGAAGCTCTTTCTACCGCAGCTTCATTTGATCAATCGTCACCTCTCCTACGACAAATCATGTTTCCTCCTTCTCTCTAAGTTGTTTGGTCAGCGTTTCATATTCCGATCTTCAGACATTCGTCAGGTTTGCTTTGCACATCTCCCTCCTCATGAACCACATAAACTTATCGCCTACCGTTTTTTCGTTATGTTATCCTCACAAGGGTTATGTTTGTTACGATCCCTATGCTTCTCGTGATACGGGGTTTCTGAATGTGATCTTCTTTGAAAATCATCATTTTCTTCCACTTCATGTTCAACCGTCATCTACATCCGTATTCCCCACGCCATTTTTCGAATCTCCACTAATCGTGGAACCGCTCAAACCCGGTTTTATGTATGAGAGACATAGCCGATATGAGTCCGGGTTCCACTTCCTTTGTGCCTCCTTCCGATCTCGACTCCTGGCTACCGATCCCCGCCTCCCGCTTCCACCACTCGCTGGTATACTGGGCCCTTCTCAACCCCCTAATTGGTATGGCTTCTTCTCCGTCTCTCTTGGTCACTACTTTATCCACTATTTCCATTCCTCTGCTACAAACAGCCATGGAACATGAGTGTTGGCAAATTGCAATGCAAGTAGAACTTCAAGCACTTGAGGAGAATCACACTTGGGATATTGTTCCTTGTCCTCCTACAGTCAAACCTATTGGGAGTAAATGGGTTTTTTCTATAAAACTTCATTCTTATGGCTCTTTGGATAGATACAAAGCTCGCCTTGTAGCTATGGGTAAAAAGCAAGAATATGAGGTTGATTATGAGGAGACATTTGCCCATGTTGCCAAAATGACCACGATTCGAACCATCTTAGCTATCACGCTTCACAAATATGGCGACTACATCAAATGGATTTAAGAATGCCTTCTTCACAGGATCTCCAAGAGGAGATTTACATGAAGCTTCCCTCCGTATGACTACTATTCTCCTCATGATGTTTGTAAGTCAAAGCTCAGATTTGCCAAGCAAGTTCCCTGCGCTTGGTTTGAAAAGTTTCGCAATATACTTCTTTCCTTTAGTTTTACATAAAGTCAATATGATTTTTCTCTCTTCCTTCACACATCTACGTCGGGTATAGTTATTCTCTTGGTTTATGTAGATGATATTATCATTACTGGCACTGACTGTGGTTTGATTACTAAGCTTCAACAGCTGTTACATGCAACTTTCCATATGAAATATCTTGGCCAACTCACATACTTCTTAGGATTGGAAGTTCATTATCGATCCCATGACCTTTTCATGAACCAGCATAAGTATATTCAAGATCTTATCACTTTGGTTGGTTCGAGGACACTCTTCTCGTTGATACCCTATGGAGGTAAATGTCAATACAAGAAAGATGAAGGGACCTTCGATGAACCTACTCTATCCGCACTTAGTCAGAGTCCATCTATCGACCACCACTGACTCGGGAGCATCCTCCTATGTCGCTCATCGTCGCCAATTTATGTCTTCCCAAGATTCCATCTCACAAGTACCACCGCATCATTCGCTATCTTAAGGATCACGTGACTCGTGGGTCGCTTTCTTTTCCCTACCGACACCCTCTCTTCAACTCTATCGCTCTATAGCGATGTTGATCGGGTCGGTTTCCTGATACACATCGATCTACTATAGTTGGTGTATGTTTAGGTGATGCATTAATTTCTTCGAGATGTAAGAAAACAAGACTGTTTCTAAATCTCAGATTGAGGTCGAGCATCGTACATGTCTACTACTTGTTTTGAAATTATATGGCTATGGTCTCCTCGAGGAGCTTCGTTTCCTTAGACTACTTTACCTCTCATGCCGGAGAACACTAGTGCTATTCGGGATTGCCACCAATCCCATTTTCCATGAACGCACTCAAGCACATCAAGTTAATTGGTCATTCTATTCGAGACACTTTGGAAAGTCTGATATCTCTCTTCCTCATCTCTTCGACCTGCTATTTGATATCTTCACCAAAGCTCTAACTCAACAGCGACATCAATTTCTTGTTGGCAAATTGTTGCTAACTGACTTACCAGTATCAATTTGAGGGGGGATGTTACCATATACAATTTTAGGATTTTATGCAATTTGGGACTCTATTATTAGTTGTATATATTATCTTACCATGTATAGATGCTAAATATTAGGAATATGTTAGTTACCATGTATAGATGCTAAAGACTAGGAATCTACCAAGTATAGATGCTAAAGATTGGGGAATATGTTAGTTACCATGTATAGATGCTAAAGACTAGATAATTTGTATAATTATATGTACGCATCATGGAATAAAGGAGGAACTTTTCCAAAAAATCTCTCTTCGTATTTTTCTGTTATCTAGTATTTTGGCATTCGGAGATAGAGAATTGTTTAGAATGATAAGAGGGAGGGTTTCGGCGCATTAAATCAGAACTTATAGCCATTTCAACTGACGGTGTCTAATGAATCACGTGCCTAAATCGATTAAGTTGAACTGGCCGATCGTTTAACCCATTGAAGAATAATAACTGCTCAACGGCTGAGTTTAAACTGGCCAACCGATTCCAATGTCACCCGCTCGGGTCGATCTATCTTTGATATTTTTTATTTAAACCGGGTTATCTGCCTCGAACCCACAACCTTTAGTTCATATTCTACTAATTTTCCGATTTTTCATTCAAAGCTTTCCTTTAAGATATTTTAGTGATTTCCCTATAGTTTGAAGTAATTTTAATTAAAAAATTACAAAGTAATAACCCCTAATTGCATTCGAATATTAATAAATTGTTCTTCGTTAAGGGGTTTTGTGAAAATGTCCACAAGTCATGTCCTTGGTTCTAATAAATTCAAGAGTACATCCCCTTTTGGCATGACTTCTAAGGAAATGATGTCTAATCTCTATATACTTAGTCCTAGAGTGTTGCACGGGGTTCTTTGATATGCTAATGACACTTGTGTTGTCACATTTTATGGGAACATGAAAGTATGTTAAGCCAAAGTCACTAAGAGTTTGTTTCTTCCAAAGTACTTGTGCACATTCTAACCCGGCGGCAATATATTCGACTTTCGCCTTAGACAATGCAACCGAATTTTGTTTCTTGCTATTCCAAGACACAAGTGAGTGGCCTAAAAAGTGGCATGTTCCACTAATGCTTTTTCTATCAATTTTGCAACCACCAACGTCCGCATCCGAATAGCATATCAATTCAAAATTATCACATTTTGGATACCAAAGACTAATATTAATAGTGTTTCTCAAATACATAGAGTATTCTTTTAACCACGTTCAAGTGAGATTCTTTACGACATGCTTGAAAAAACACATAAACATACGCTATTAAAATTCCCAGTTCCATGGGTTATACATTTGGGGAAAATAATTATGGGGTTAGGAAATAATGAAACCATAATTAATATCTATAAATTTGTATAAATTTTTTATAATAAGAAATAAAAATGTTCATACCAGCCTGATCCCTTCACTTGCTATCCAACCAATGACCCCCTAAAAAATATTATACTTATAACTTCACCATATATGTCACACCATGAGTTTTCAGGACAAAACTAAATAGAATTCAAGTCATCATACACTAAATATAAACTATTTAAAATAAATAAACATAGTACTTAATTTTAAAAAATTTAAATTTCTCTTGTTATACACTTGCAATATTATTATTTTTAAATGCTATTTAAAATTTTCCTCATTTTAATAATTATTATTTGTGAATGTACAAACAAATTGTTTCTAATCCAAATACAAATCTATATCCCAAAACCATTAATGTTGAAATCAAAATTTTTCTATAAATTATAGTCATTGAATGTATCAAAATATTTCACTATTATCTATATATCAAAGTGTCAATATTTATCATTGTCTTATCTCTGATTTATTTTTTTGTAATATAAAAGCTTCCTAATTTTATGACTATATAGAAAATGTTTGCTTTAAATTTTAATAAATGTTTATGCAATTTTTAATCATCTAGGTTTCAGGTGTGTAAGGAGATATCATGGTAAGTATATATAGATATAGAGATATATATATATATATATATGTAAAAGTATATAGTATTTATGACATGATATGATCAAATTATTAGAAAAACTTTCCTCAACAAATTTTTATAATAATAAACAAATAGATATTACTGATAGATTGGCTCTGCTTTTTTATTTAAACCATAATCATATTGATTGATTTGATAGATTAACATGGTTTATTTAACATCTGATCAAACTGTTAATTTATAGAGCTGGGTCACTGTCTAAACAAATCGGATCATCACTTATTAAAACCATGATCAAAACATATATTTGAATGCCATTTGATAACCCATCTCAACTGCATTGATTTATAGATTTGGTCACGCTCAACAGTCTGATCAAAAGTCAAGAGTTTATAGATTTAGTCACTGCTTCAAAATCATGATTATCAATGATTAATCGCATCTAAACTGATCTACCAAATCTTTCCTGCTGATCTGTTTTATATAAGTCACTGCCCACTAAACGTGATCAAAATTCATCACATGAAGATTTGATTATGATTACTACTGACAAAAATTATATATTTGAAAAGATGATATTTGTGTTTGATTAAATATCGTTACACAAAACCTTACTTTTTATACATGCCCTTTCCTAAAGAGTTCTCCAATCACATCCCCACTTGCGGTTCTAAACTACAAAGCTCATACTTTAAGGTCGTATGTCATGCTTTAATGTCAGGTTTGGGTTTAAAATTTATCCTCTTTAGTTATAGTCTCCAATTCACACATTTAGACTCTAACATCCCCTAATCCCTGGTCTATACCTCCATTTAGAATGTTTCACTCGCTGTACCCATATGTTCGGCATCATATAGCCTCAACAGATCCAACCAGCCACAGAGCACTCTCTATCAACTCAATGATCCTACTTACTGTCCACTTGGTGCTCCTAACAAAATGACTCAACGATCTGCTGTAGCTCTAAGAGCTCCATTAGTAAGAAAAACAGGGATGAAGGTATCATAATAGAAGGTAACTTAAAACTCCTGCTTTTAGTACAGATCTCCTGCTTGCTTAAGACACACTCATTCTCATCTGTGATCTCCTCTTGACCAGTTTTATGAACCCAACACTGCCTCTATTTTTATTATCACTGAAGTGGAGTCCAAATAATGATCATACTGAGTGGTATCACCTCAAATGCACTCAGAGATGTTCTTCTTACTCTTCAACAGACTGTCAAGAATGTCTGATTATGAGTGTCATATACTCGCTCAGGAACCTTTCTCACATCTTGCCAAAACATCTAAATGGCTATGCTTTCCGTCTCATATACTCTGAAAAACAAGCAGTCATCACCAAATGTATGTGAGATATACAGGGTACCTCTCACCTTACTCCATGATAAAGCCCTTGCCTTCGCTTATCAAGTAAGAGCGTAGAGCCTCTCAAATGGTATGGTATAAATGAAAACAGTGGAGAGAGTGGGATCATCTGCCTTAGACTCTCTGCACTGCTTCCACCGCCTGATCACCTCAAATATTTCTATCTGAAACACAGAGTATAACCAGCCTGATCATCTCCCACGCTCCATCATCCCAGATTATGATAGATATTCCAGCTATCTTGAATTGATATAGCAGTAATATCTAACTCATATTACTTCATCAATACCATGTTTTTGCTTTCATGACAGATCTTGGAAAGTTTATATCACATTATCTCACATCACTGTCTGGACAAAAACAACATAATCATCACTGATAAATAATGTTTCTAATCATTTACATTATTTTGTCAGATCTTGAGTATAAAAATATTACAAAAGTTAATGGTTTGAATCTTCATGGCTGGGATCTTCAACCCATAGTATCTGGGGAGCTGTCTGGTCGTTGGAATAATGCTATTGTCAAGATAATTACAAATATAAGATCAAGACTAGTTTAATGGAAGAAGTCGATTATACCTGGTCCGCCTCAGAGAGTTTCATGGGTATTTGGGTTCACTGGCCATCGAAACTCTTCTAAATCAAAAGAAGTAGAGTTAACATTTATTCTGATCACATGAACAAACTGTTCTGATACTCACCTCCATGTCACATAGATTTATGCTCACCATAATTCACAATGATCTTCTTCATCATGCCACCAACCTCCATCACAGATATTTACTATTTACTTTCCTTCGTAATTAATGTTGTAATGGAAAGAACCGTGTTTACGTTTCCCAGAGTTACGGTGTTTTGTTCTTGTTTTCACTATGATTCCTCCTGTCAAGATTTTTCCGTAATTCTTCTTGAGCTATCCGATCCTTCATCCATTAGGTTATCTCTACATCAGTCGCTTTACACATGTTATTGATACCTTTGATTTGAATTTAATCCAAAGTCTTCATCTATCTTTAAGAATCGTGATCACGCCCCACGATTCATACTATCATAATGTCATTTCGGCACCAAGATTTACTCCATCCAATCTATTCTTCAACATGTTTAATCGAATTGACCCATTATCAATATACTATCATGTTGAGTTTATAAGATGATTCACATCGCCGTTACTTCGCATCGATCACTGATGGGGAAAGAATTCTCACCCATTTGGTTTATATGATTCTGTCGCTCCTTCATAGAGTCATACAACAGCCTCTCCAAGTGGAACTATTCAGAAGAAGATCCAGAGGCATAAACCATAATGTCTGAAACCCTTGATTAAACCTATTGTTTGCACTTTCCACCATTTTTCTAGATTTGCAGATGAGATATTATCAACCCCCATGCTGATCACGGAGGACATGATTCACAGCACTTACATGAGATGCCAAAGATGTAAAATGTTTCTACTTGTTAGTTACTGAGAACTATGATCCTCCAATTTCTCCTCTTGATATTCACAACTCCATGCCTGAGAGGTTGAGAGATCAGTCTGCCACAGGTTTTAAGGCCCACGCTCTCCATAAAAATGTATGTCTCCAATACACCCCACATCACCGATTAAATTACGCTCAACTCACTTTGTATCCTGGACGCTCAATCTTGTTTGATTTGGTTTCTTGCTTGTATGAGCAGCAGAAAAAATTCGGGTCGCAGATTTAATTCATCTGCAAATGGTCAAGATTTGTCTGGTACAGCAACAAGTTTGGTGTGCCGCAATGTGTCTTCCATCCCCCCTCTTTGCTGGTCATATTCGATACCATGTCCCCACCAGAGTCTCCTAATTCTCAGAATAATGGATCGCCGGGAGGCCTTCCATTCGGGCTGAGGCTGGATGATTGCCCTGGAAGAACATTTACTTATATCATGAAAAGCCAAGCGCTTGTCAGTCACATCGAGAGCGAGGCATCCGGGGCGGCGGGCATCCGCACTGGGCGCACGGAAAGGAGGCATCCTGATGAGAGGCACCCGCACCCTGCCTCTACCGACCGACTTGTGGTTCGGTCCTATCGGTAGCTATCGGGTCGGGCCAGCCAAGGTGGAACCGAACCCGGCCCATGGTACCCACAATGCCCCCTTTTTCCCGTCTAGAGGGAGACTATTCCTGCCTGAAAAAAGGACAAGCTCGGGATCATTATATTATGGGAACAATTGACCATCAATGCCGCGAATTTCAACGTAAATTTTGTAACTTTTTCAAAACCGCATTAGATGCCATTCCGGCCATTCGAGCCGATCCCGGACTGTGAGGTCGCTATAAAAGGCCAGTCGTGAGTAAGGTCATCATTCCACTGGTTATCCACGCTCCTTCACAAAAGAAGCGATAATCATCGTTGCTAAGACTTTAATCGGGATCAGCGGATGAAGGATGATTGTGTTCGATCATTCGAAGCGAGCTCTAAGCACGGATCTGACCGTAGACTCGTATGGTCTTTGTTTAGCCTGAATTCGTCCTAGTCTTGGGTGGTTTTAAAACTTGAATGGAGTTCAAGGACACCCCCTGTTGAATCCTGTAGGGATCGCTCAAGCTTCCACCAACCCCATCTCCGTCTTTTCCTCTTTTCTTATTTCTCACAGCTAACCCCATCTCCATCTTTCCTTCTTCGCTTCTAATACTTCTTCTCACCCATCTCCTGCCTTTTCCTTTCGCCTCTCGCAAAGAGCCTTCTCTTGCCCAACTGGCTGATAATTGGCTTATTTTTCTTCTGTATTTCAGGTGTTATGAATATTAGTCTTGCTGTTGTAATATGATTACTTGGCACAAGCACGCTATGTACGCCGAACACCTTTAGTGTAATTAATAAAATTGCGCCTTAACCGCTTAGTGTCTTATTGCAATTTCGTGTGACGATTCTAGATGACGCCTTGTCTAATCATTCCGCTTGAACATTATAAAACTTGTCAACGAGCTCTGCCTAATCGCCCAGGCGCCCCGGAATCAGCCCACCTAGTCTATCAGCCCTAGGAGTGCGAACTGGCCATGATGGTCAGATCCCAGACAGACGATCAGTCATCGCTGCATTAAATGCGACTGCAGGCCCTAGACCTCAATATATATAGATAGGCATCATTAAGTCACACTCTTTTCCCTTTCGTGTTATTTTGGTTTATATGCTTTCCTCTTAGCGACCAATTGTTGCGACAGGGCCGGTCTAATCTCGTGACAGTCTTCGTGGCCATTATCAAGTGCACTCGCACACTTCATTCCCGTAACCATCATCGCCCTTAGTAATGTTTGCCTCAGGAGGACTGTTTCCTACCGTAAAGGCTCGAAAGGAGGAGATGTGGTTTAACACTTATCTCGGCCCGGCGGCCCGTCCTTGCTCCGGCGTCCCGTCTCGGCTCTGCGCCGTACCAATCAGGGTATATGGCTAGAGTCTAATTTTCGCTTTTCTTCTCCTGATCCGCTTGTAGAATGGCGAGGGTCGGGAAGAAATCCCACGAGTGGTCGCCCGAGGGCGCCCTTCAGCGACGCCGCAAGGAAGATCATCTCGTCCCCCGACGACGAGGGCTAATGGCTTATCATGAGGTGCTCGATAACATCGACCTCCGGCCACGGAGAGATGCATCAGCCCACCTCAGCGGAGAACATACGGCAGGCGTTTTTTACCCGGAGCATTCCTCACACGGCCACTTCCCCCGTGCCTACCCTAGTCAAGCAGTTTGCATTTCACCCGAGCGCCCCCTACTCTTATCCACCCCAATTCCCTCAGATTGACGGTTCTACGTGTTGAACTCATTCCATATCAACTCGACCTCCACAATGAGTCGTGCATAATTTATTTTCCGAGTGGTGTGCAGGCGATCGATGTCCATGTCTAGCTCGAACCCCCGACTTCAGGTTGTTAACGGGCTCCCCGACTCACCTAAGATAGAGGCAAAGGAGTATTGCTAGTGAGGGGACCCTGGGACGAGTCCCCGGCTCCCTGCTCCTCTCGTCGCTAATGTCAACCGGTCTCAATCTTTTCCAAAGGCTTCAAGCACTCGGTACGATAGCCTTTTTTCCTGATATTTAGTATTGATGATGGACTAACCTCAAGTTGCTCATGAAGGAAGGCTTGATGCAGGCAGTCGGTGAATCGGGCGGAGAAGCCAAGCTCGAGAAAATTCATCAAGTATCAAAGATTTCCGAGCAGGAGCGTCATTATAAGGTTCTCCTAACTCTAGATAATATATATGTCGTGAGGCGCAACCCGGCCCCTTACACCCTCCCTGTCATTCCCCGACCGTTGCCTTCGGACATTGTGGAAGGGGAGCACTTTGTCATCACGACCTACGGCCCTCGATTTCGAAAGCAAATTGGCCCTCCTGGCCCAAGAGTCGAGGTACCGGGTGCCCAAGCAGGTGCTCGAGCTCACCTGGGTTCATCGACCTCCCTAGTGCGAGGATTCTAGCTTCGCCAACCCTTTCCCAAATAAGAACCGTAAGTAAATGGTCCCAAAAGGTCGCCTTTGCTCGAAAGAAGGGCCACCGCCCGAGTGATAACGATTAAGGAGTACAAACGACAACCCGCCAGTTCAAGTGGGGAGATTTCTTATCTCGGTTATCACAACACGAGGATTTCCAGGATTTGGAGGAGGAGGAACAGGAGGAAATGATGACAAGGCTGCTAGACCGTTACGCCGCCCACAAAAGGAAGCTACAGCCTGTCTCCAAGAAGAGTTCGATTCGCCTTCCTGCATCAAGCGGACCTGGGCCACTACGAGGGAGGATCGTAGTCGCAAGCCATCATTAACCCTGGGCCTTTCCCGAATCGGAGCCCATAGGACAACCTGAGCCGGCAAGTCTAATAGTCAAGGAGGTCGAATCTGACCCCAAGTGCACTTCAAGTAATCCCCCCTTCCGATTAGGATAAGGGTCAACCTAGTTGGTCGAAGTTTATGCGGTCCAGGCTACCTAGGCCCCCATTGCCGGAGCGAACTATAACCAACTGTTGCGTTCTCCGCATGGGCCTGAGCCCCGAGTGGAAGCACTGGCGCCTCGGGCGACAAGGTGAAGTACATCATGCTTCATCGAGCCTTCCACCGTGGAGAGGCCACGATCGACCTACCGACACTAGATCCGCACATGCTTCGATGCCCAGAATGGCCAGTATGGTCTTCGTGAGGACTACTTGAGCATTCCCCAGTGGACCCTAAGGAAGACATTGAGCGACATCGATGACGGATACAAGTCCGTGAATCAGAATCTTATTTTCGTCACGATCGAATCGTAAGATAGCTGAAGTTTCGTTGTTACATTAACTCCCATGCTCGAGTCCTCTGCACTTAATGGGTTTTACAGTCGCCGCCGCTTATTCGTAACACGGCGCTTCGCCAAAGATCACGAGTTCAGTCCGGGCTAAGGGATCGCCGAACGACGCGATTATATGTCCAATGCAGATATTTGAGCGGAGATGCAGTTTACAAAGGATTTGCCAGTTGGCATGCCGTCTCGGAGCCGGAGGCTAAGGAATTTCATTTGGGCACACCCGGCAGCAGGCTGAGAGGACGCGCACGCCACAGGCAAAGATGGCCAAGTTGAGATCGGCGGCCAGAATACCCGAGCAATGTGAGTCCGAGCTACCCGGTTCAACGTGCCTTAGCGGTTATGGTGCGTCACCCGGAGGGCTGAAACCGAGCTTGAGTCATAGAGATCGCGGTCCGCGCGGGGAAGCTTATGTGAAGTAAGAAGAAAATGTACCCATTCGACTGACGACTTGCCTTGGTCATGGAGCTCGGGACTATAAAGGATGACTTCGCCGCCTTCCGAGAGAAGGTCGTTGCAGATAAAGAGACGATGGAGGCCGAGTTCGATGCAAGCGCTTATTAATGACGTTCAACTACGGGTTATGGTCGCTGCTGCTTTTACACACAACATATGGATCAAGCCTCAACCTGGGATGGAATGTTGGATCCTTCATCCTGCGATCCCAAAGTTCTTTGCTAACTCACGCCCTCTACATCTCACACTCTCCAAATTCCGGGATCCAAATTACAGCTAGTATGAGGAGTGTCCTGAGAATGTTCACCACTCGCGGAGAGGAGGCGACTCTTCTCGATGGGTCTCTACCGTTTGACGACGGTCAAAATGCCATACCAATCAGGCTTAAAGGCTTTAGGAGACGAGACTTGTAACGCTTAATGGTAATCGCTTTAAACCAATATGTAAGATTATGGACCCCTACCGATAAACTGCCGCCATACGGTGAAAGGTTCCACTCGCCTAACCGACTCGGGTGGATTGGCCACGCTTAGTCGTGAGGCGTGCGTGAGGCTTGATACTCATCATATCTATTGAGTCCAAGCAACACATCAAGATTGAACCCGTATCAATGGCATAATCAGCCTTTCTCCTCCTGACAGAGGGTACTAACATGACAGATCCGTTCCCACAAGGGTGTGGTCACATGGATTAACTCGCCGCTGTTCGTCTCCAAGGACGGCAGATGATCGATTATTGTCGAGTCACCCTCAAGGGATGGTTCACTGGAGCATTCCTCTTGTTCGCAAGGGTGTTCTACTTTTGAAAGAATGAGATTTTACTCAGTGTAGTTGACAAATGCCTTAACCTCCAAGGTATTCAATAACCTTTCCCAAGGACCCTACAGGCGCTGACAACGACTATAGTTTGGCACATAAATTATCCATCTTTCCAACCAGATCAACTCACCTAATTGGGAAAATCTAACTACGAAAGGATAAAAACGCACCGTTCGCTTTCCTGGCATACCTACTCATAACATAGAACAAAAACTAGTGCCCATAAGTTGGCGCTAAGCGTTCATAGCGATATTAGCCGGGTGACTCCTCACCGCTGGTTAAGGGCACGGCACCAGCCCCCAACGCCACCCGGATCAATTAAACCATTTATAAGCCTTCTAAGTCGCGGAAACTTCCATATTCGCCCCCCGTAACCCGCGCTGAAGCCACGACTCTACACCGCTCGTGGCATCGGGCTTTGAGCGTCTCTGGATCGTGTCCTGGATTTCATTGGAAGATCCCACTTCTTATTCTATCTCTATTTTTCTTTCATTATTTATTTATTTATTTGGTTTGGTTTATTTCTATTTTTGGCCCAAAGGCAATCCTCTTTATCACCTGTCCCAATCCTTCGGTGTTTAGAGACTTCAGGTTCGCTGACCTTAGTATCCGGGGCCTCTAAGATCTGTGCACACCTTGAGGTCATCTGTAAAAGGGTGTAATAAAGACCGGGAATTAGTTTCTTGAATATCCGGAGGTGATTCACTATGCCTTCCCTCCTATTCAACCTAATTCCTAAGCATCAAACATCCTATGAATCCTTTCTGGAGTTATACACTGTTTTCCATGATAATAGTGGACTCGGCCAAAAGTGATCCTCGACTTTCAAACATGGCATCACACACACAAACTACCTAAACACAATACCACTAAACATAGAGATGATCACCACTGCCAAGAATACAGAACTAAACACAAGACTCGATAACCTTAAAATGAACAAGCGTAAAATGAAACTGTGACTAAAGCACACATACGAAATAAAACAACCATCACATGAACTATACTAATCAAAACCCATCACCACCCCAATAGTACCTGTCCCCACCGCAATAAAAGAACACAGGTGAAGGGAATCGGTGATCGAACAGGCCATCATGGCAGGCGACTTCAACAGGAATGCGAAGCCGCGTTTCGGGCCCGAGGGACCATCACTGAGAATAGTGGTTTCGTCAGCCGAATGATTCATGTCAGCGCCGGGTTATCAAGACCTAAGGAGTGATTCTGCACCCCTGCCCCATCCTGCACGCATCAAAGCGATCAGCAGGCAGGCACTCGTCCCTGTCGGTGAGGACTGATGGGGCCAAGCCGCGAGGCCTGGCCGGTGGCGCGAGGGTGGGCGGTGAGAGGAGGACTGCCCACGTCACCTCGGGGACTGACAAACGGCCCGATGGGCCGTGAGCCTCTCGCCCGAGTGGCTCATGGCCCTAGTCATAAGTCCCTCAGTCACGGGACACTCTGGCGTTATCCCCTTAACCGATATAGCCTAATCGCGTAGCTACCGTTGTCATCTACACCCCTACCATTTGCATAGGCCGAATATATGAAAGGGGTGCCCCAAGTTCATCTTAGTCCCGCTATGAGATGGCATCTTGGCAACCTCGGCCTAAGATCGAATGGAATATCTCAATGATAAATGAGTGGAAGCAGTGGCACACGCTGCGCCACTCCCACACACGCTCATCTAATGAGACGGACGTGACAGCGATGACTGGGGGATATAGGCCAAATGCTTGGCCTCAAGGGACAAAGTGCCCATCATCATTGAGCTTCCACTCACCCCGCCCGTCACAAGACCGAACATCCTTCGGCACCGCCGCTTGTGTGAGTCACCGAAGGCTCCGTGACAGATCAAGATTATAAAACTGGTTGATAGACTCTGCGCTGAAGTCTACTAACACACCCCGCACTCGGACTTTCTTGACGACGTGGGAGGCAAGGTTGGCGACTCTCGCACCACACCTCATCGCACCGGATCGCAGGTGGTCGGCAAAGTGCCCGCCATCCCTCGTCAAGATACTTCAAGAAGTCACGTGGTGAAGCCCTTTCTTTGATAAAGGACCGGTTCCGCAATGGTGCCGAACTGATCGGGCGGCACCCTCGACAAACCGCTGCGGACATAGCCGATAAATTCGGGTCGGATCCTCACCGCCCGACCTCGCTGGCAGGCACTTCGCTCATCTCCAGACATTTAAGGTAATAAAGACAATTTAGACTCGCTTAAGGTCCTAAGTGCGTACACAGCCTAATGGCACTAAAAGTACAGCACCCTGGGATGGACTAGACAATATATTGAGCACCTAAGGGGTACTCATGAAAACTAAGATCGAATAGGCAGACAAGGATATAGACACAAACCCTAGACAACTAAAGAACCCACCTACCAAACTAGACCTAACACGAGGACTGTGACTCCAATAAGTGGCGAACAAACCTAACCGAGTCAAGGACACCAATGCGTGGTGTGAAAGGCTCGAGACAGGGACAGTGGTGTGATGAGTGAATGGTGGTGGCAATGTCGGTGAGGTGGTCGGAGGACAAACAATGGCCTCCGACGGATGAGGGAGTGGATTCCGGCAGGGGTGTTGTGAGGACGACCAGCGTGATGCACTAGGGTTCAGGTAAGGAGGGAAGAGGGTAAGAGCAAAAGGAATTGGATTTGGGCCTTAAACAGAGGCAACGTCGTGACGTGCGAATGCAACGTTGCGACGTTCCAGAGAGGAAAGCAGCCAACGTCGCAATGTTGAGATCCAACGTCGCGACGTTCCAGAGAGTGGTTAAAACCAACGTCGCGACGTTCCAGAGAAGTACAAAAATGACGTCGCGACGCAATCCAACGCCGACGCTCTAGAGGGGTCTAACGAACGCCGCGGACGCTCTAGAGGAGGGTCAAACTGACGTCGCGACGTTGCAACGTCGCGACATTGAAAGCCAACGTCACGACGTGACAGAGAAGGCCCAAAATGCAAAATATTCAACAATGGTCCAAGGTAAGAGAAAACTCCCCTAGTGCAATTTGTGACTCCCTCTAACTTCTGAAGTGAATTTCTTGAGCGAATCCTCCAATACTTTAGAACGCGGGTCCTCGAAAAATGGTACATCCAAAAGGAAAGCCCGACACTGGGGGATGTGAATGTGTAAACCAAACTAAACTTAAAACAAACAAGAAAAATTAAACCATAGAAAGAAAAATTTCAAGAAAAGCTTGGGTTGCCTCCCAAGAAGCGCTATGTTTAATGTCGTTAGCTCGACGGCCCTGAATCTCAATGTGGAAAGACCTTGGTCACTGTGAAAGGTTCCGACCATCTAGACTTCAATTTCCCAGGAAAAAGCTCAGACTCGAATTAAACAAAGGACCCGTTGCCTCCGCTCGAATTCCTTCCTGGTAATATGTTTATCATGCCAGGCTTTTGTCCTTTCCTTGTAAATGCGGGCATTTTCATAAGCTTCGTTCCTAAATTCGTCTAGTTCACTGAGCTGCAGCAGTCTCTTCTCACCAGCTAATGTACTGTCCATGTTCAACTGCCGAGTTGCCCAGTAGGCTCAATGCTCCAATTCCACTGGCAGGTGGCATGCTTTTCCATAAACAAATCGAAAGGGCGACATACCCAATGGTGTTTTAAACGTTGTTCGGTATGCCCAGAGTGCATCCTCTATCTTTTTAGACCAGTCCTTCCTAGAGTCGCGAACCCGTTTTCTCCTGCACGGACTTGATTTGATTTGATACCAAGCCGCTCTACTCGACCGCGGAGTGATATGGGCGGGATGTACGATACGCACCCCATACCTTTTGCAAGACTTGTCAATCATCTATTACGTAAATGAGTACCATTATCTCGTGATCGTTCAGGAGCGCCGAATCGCGAATACGGTCACTAAGAAACTCCGTGCCACCACTCAGATCATTAGTGTGGGTCTAATTGCTTCAACCCACTTAGAGACATAATCTACTGCCAGCAAGATGTACATGTTATTATAAGATGGGGGAAATGGTCCTATAAAATCCATTCCCCATAAATCAAATGTTTACTTCCAGACTGGGTGTATATGTCATTCCTTTCTAGAAATGCCCCCCATTCGTTGACATTTGTCACATGTGGATACGAACTGATGAGCATCCTTGAATAAAGTAGGCCAGTAGAAGCCTGATTGAAGCACCTTGGTCATTGTTCACTGGCCACCGAAATGTCCACCACATGGTAAAGTGTGGCAATGGTTCAAAATATCGTTTCATTTCTATCTTCTGCACACATCTTCCGATCACTGTCGCCGCAATGTCTCAGATAGGAATTGGCTCCTCCCAATAGTAGTGTTTCATGTGCGAAAAACCTCTTTTCGTTGATAGGCTAAATTCGGGGATTACTCCTGGCTACCAAATACCCACGTGACCGCAAATCCATGGAACCGCCTGGCTTTCAATAGCTGCAGTCGTTTCATCGTGAAAGTCGTCATTCATCAACCTCAATACTTGCCCTTTCTAATCGTGGAAAGATGATCTCAACTAGGTTCTTCGTCTTTCTTGTTCTTTAATCTCTACGCCGAATTCTGTAGCAAAAGAACCTAACGGGATTAGTCTTTCCAGGGCTCAAGGCCCTTTTAGTCATCAAATATTTTATGGCACGATTTGAAGGTGACTACGATCTTTGTCGCAATCAAATAAGGCCTGAATTTTTCAAAAGCAAAGACAATGGCTAATAGTTCTTTTTCTATAGTGGCGTAATTCAGCTGAGCATCATTCAAGGTTCTGCTCGCATAGTAGATTACCTAAAATATTTTTCTCAAGTCACTCTAACACCGCTTCCAATCGCAGAGTCACTTGCACCACACATCGCCTCAAATGGAAAGGACCAACTGAGCTACTACAATAGGAGCCATACCAATTTATTTTCAAAACGGAAAATGCGCGCGCATACACCGTGCATCAAACTCAAATGGGGTCCCTTGACTGAGATTAGACAACGGCTGTAACTGAGAAAAGTCTTTAAATGAAGCTATCATAGAATCCTCCGCGTGGCCTAAAAAAACTTTCTTATCCCTTTTACCGACGAGGGTGGAGGTAATTTCAATTGCTTCAATCTTGCTCGCCTACCTCTATTCCCTCACAAATCCGATGCCCGAAAGTACAATGCCATCTTGTACCATAAATGGCACTTCTCCCAATTGAGCGCAAGGTCAAGTCTCCTCGCATCTTATCAACACCGCATCTCATATTCCACGCTTGTCAAATGAACTACCCAAAACCAAAATCATCCATGAAGACCTCGATTGTCTTTTCAACCATATCTCGTGAATATGGCCATCATGCATCATTAGCAGCCCACAGATTGACAGCCCAAAAGGCATCCGCCTAAATGCGAATGTCCCATAGGGACATGTGAACGCTGCCTTCTCCCCGATCTTCGTGGGTTAGCAATTTGGTTGTAGCCTGAGCATCCATCCAAAAGCAATAGTATTCATAATCGGCTAATCAACTAAACATCCGATCCGTAAAACGGCATGGAAATGATCTTCGAAAGGGCCTGGTTTCGCTTCGATAATCGCCGAGCGGCCTGTTATTTCCATTCGTATGACAAGGCTTGTTCCTCCCTTCTTAGGTACCACGCGGTACCGGACTTACCCATGCAATCGCCCGAGATAGATAAATTACCCAAAGATTCAAACCACTTTAACACCTCCTTTCGTACTCTACCTCTTTCATAGTTGGATCTCAACCTCCTCTGTGCTTCAACTAGGTTTACGCATCATCTTCCAAAGAAAATACGATGCATGCACATGGAAGGGCTTAATCCATTTTAAATCGGGCTAGAGACCATTCGAGCGCGCATTTTTGTGACTTCAAGGACCCTCACAACTTCTCTTCCTCTAATTCGTCGTGACGCCGAATGATCACCTGTAAGTACGGAGGGGCCAACCTGAAGATACACATACTTCAAATGACTAGGTAACGGCTTCTGTTCCATCTTGGGTGGTTGTTCAATCGATGGCACTGGCATTTTAGCACTTTTCACCTAGAGATTCAGCATTTCCTTCTATTGTGGTTCAAAAGAATCCATCCATTTTACACATTCCCTCCGCTCTTCACCCATATTCTCGAAATCACTTTACTCAGGGCTAGCCTCCAGTGATCAATGAGACCACTTTGGCTAGACACTATAGCCTCCACTATCTCTCGCCTATGAAACATACCACTCACGGATGTCTCACAGCTCGAACACGTTGAACTTAACTTCATCCTCCCGCACCTCAATTCCAGTCTCCCCTCTCGAACATCAATCATCGTCCGCAATAAGAAGAACGGCTTACCCAAGATTATGGGCATTTCTTTATCCCCTTCCATATCTAATACAATGAAATCACTGAAGATAAACTTGTCCACTCACTAAGACATCTTCTATCACTCCCTCTCTGATGCTTTATGACCTGCCTCGCCACTGAGTGTGATCAAGCCGCTGACGAAGCTTCACCTAACCCCAAACGCTTAAATATGGACAAGTGGCACGAGACACATTGGCAATCTAAATCACACAATGCTCTCTCAAAGATAAGATTTCAATGGTGCACGGGATAATGAACCGCCCAGGTCTTTTAGCCTTCATGCGCCTTCCTCCTCAAGTATGGCACTACACCTCTGGTTAATCGCTTCGAATCAAGGGCCTTTCTCTTCAGACAAGATGTCCTTTCATAAACTCGGATAACCAGGCATCTCCGCTCCGCAGCATCGCGAAACGGAATATTGATGCGCTTCTGAATACTTCCATGAACTTGGTGAACCGCCTATCCAACTTATGCTTTAGACGTCGTGATACTAATCGCTGGTTACGGGTTATCCTTCGCTTCAGCTTGTGTTTCCTACGCATCGCTTTCTCTTGGGGTTGTTCCTATCCGCATCATCATTCCTCGACGCAAGGATGACTTTCTGGCCTCTACCTCCTTCACACCGGGATTGCTCTGTATCACCAATTCTATACCACTTCTCAAATATGGATCGCTTAACATGTTCATTCCCTCTCTTTCCTGTTCACTTGTTGCTTCGGGTAAGGAACCCTTGCCACCTTTCAATAGATTGGCCATCTCGACCCATCTGTACTCTAAATTTCTCAACCTGTACGCTTGATTGTTCAATTGAGTGGTTGATAAGTTGCATATTCGCCGCCTCATTCATAAAGGCAGTGTGAGATGTAAGCATTTGCGCGAGGGCTTGTTCCAAATCCACCTTTCTCGTGAGGTGGTTCGTCACTCTGGTGGTGGCATGTTGTTCCTCGTTATTCTCCATCCATACCCCTAATCGTTTCCCGATTATTCTCGATTTTTGATTATTACGCCACCTCGCCTGGGTTTTGGTCTCCGATAGTTGTTTCCATATCGCACCCTATTGTCGCGGGTCGACTGATTAAATCTCGACATACCGAGCATGCTCTACTGCTTGTCGTCTCACTAACATCTCTCGCACCGGCTGCACCGCCCTCCACGTAATTCACACAACTCCTGTATGGTCAGGTCTCATGGCCTCGCTGCATCTTGTCAGTTCGTCTAACCTGCTTAGTCACCGTGCAAACACGAAAACTCGCATTGTTGGAGAACCTCATTGTCCTGTGTCGCCTACGCTTACCGGTGTAATCTTATCTCTAGGCCACTGATTTGTATTAGTAGCAAAAAGATCTCTCATTTCATATGCTTGGTCTCTCGGTTTTCTTCATTAGTACCTCCGCCGAGGCATCAATCACCGCTTCTAGTTAAGCATTCCTCTAATTAATATAGAAAGTATGGACTCCGCATCCATCTCGTCGGGCATGATGTGGGCACTTCCTCAACAACTGCGGAAATTCATCCATGCCTCGCAAGGTTTTCCGCTTGTCCAAAAGTATTGATCTCTTGCACAAGTCAGGTAATTTTCAGCGCGAAGAACTGGGTCGTGAACTTCGCACTAAGTCGTTCCATGAAGGCGATGGAATCCGTGGTCAATTTGTTAACTACAATGCTTGGCTCTATCACCTAGTGAGTGGGAACAATCTCAACCCGAGTGCCTCTTTAGTGAACTCATCAGACTTGATCGCGGTCGCAAACTTCGAGGAAGTCGTCAAATGCATATTTGATTCTCATTGGCCGATCCATGAAATAAGATGTCTGCCATCTATAAAGGTTACCGACTTCAAATAAATTGCTCGACCGGTCAGGTGGTCTTCTCGGATGGCCGGGTCAACAACCGTAGGCAGAGGGCAAACTCCTCAAAGAACATGAATGGATCATCTGGGCTCGTATAAACTAGCCTGGGTGCTTGATTCCTTCCACATTCCCATTTCGCCCTCCGTGGCTCGCTTTTGCTCAATGCTAAGATCTTACTCTTCAATGCCTCCATGATTGCTAGATTTCTATTCATTTTGGTTCTCGTTTCTGTGATTCTCAGGTAAAGTTCTTCTCGCTCAGGATCGTACCGCATGTCAACCGATCTCGCCTCGCCGCACGCGCTCACCGTAACCTTGGATCGCAATCACACACGAACAAAAGACCACCACAAAGACTTGTAAAAACAAATGAAAACAAAAAATTCCAGAGTAATATCTTAATTGCCTTGTTGTCAATATCACACTAAACTCGGTTCCCCTGAATTTCGCTAAAAACTTGATAGCCGGTAAACGTGATGTGTATATATGTACGCCTACGTAGCGCAAGTGCACGCGGCCGCTCAAGTAATATAATGTACCTAGGTACTATATCGATCCACTGGGATAAGTGTTGAATACAAGAGATTGGCCTTTGAATATTATCTCGGATGTGTTTTTAAGTGACAAGCCATCGGACATTTGATTTAAACTAAACTAATCGTTTTAATGACCATCGTCAGGAGACTAGTATTATGTCTCCCCCGCACCTTCGATGGATTATTTCCAGAGAGATTACTATTCGCTTTATTTATAACTTGTTGATGACGGGTGATCGTGGTTACTTAGATACCCTCTCTCGAGGTAGTGTATCCGCCATCTTCGCTAGTAGAGCTGAAAGTGTATCTCTACCCAACTCGATACCCAAACGCTTTAAATGTTCTAACTCTTAATCGCCACCCTGGACTGAATATCTCTATTTTACCGAATCGACCGAGGGTCGCCTATTCGTATCCCCGGCATCCTCATCTCTCGAATCTCTGATAACCGTGTGCCACATTCATGCCAATGTTGGCCAGACATCACCATGTAGATAAATCTCAGATATGGGAAGCGTGATATCAATACGCCCGATTCCCGGCCCGACCCGACGAACCGAACCTAAGCCTGTGGTGCGAAACCATATAATCGGGACCCTTACCCTTTTTTTTTTTTTTTTTTTGAGCCGAACTTATACTGTGGTATACAAACAATTCTTGTAATAACCAAAATCATTTACATATACAAAAGAACTACCACCCTGAGCGGTGTCCATCAAAATCTATACACATATACTAAGTCCCATTTACTTATACAAACACTTATACATATTTATGTTATCACTAAACATCGATCGCGGAACAATGTTAGTGAGTGACTGTATCCCCAGATTTAGCCCGTATCACAGCGGAATGTCCCCTATCTCCTTTATCTCCTCTTCAAGACTCACACCGATTGGACCGTGCCAAGCTTACTGCTTTGAAGGAACATATAGACAAGATGACCACAACAATAATCGTCATCACTATCCTTTACATTTACCTTCTTATGCAATTAACTAAGCCTATTGTTATGTGACTTAACTCATATCATATTATACATGTAGATTTTATCCTTTTAGATTCCATATCATTTTCACGGTCAGATCACACTCCATATGTCATGTCTCTTATAGTTTCATCCATATATCTTCTACATGTATGGCATGTCGATCATGTTCAAAACAAACTTATACATCTACAATGGCAAATCGGAAATGCATCACTTCATATCACCCATACATGGTCAAATCAAATTAATACCAATACATATTAGACTCACATACACGTCAAGCCATTAATCAACTCCCTCTAGCAATTACATTTCATGATCCGGGATGCCTGTTTAATTCTTTTAGTTATTGTTTTATTTAATTTTCATTTTCAAAAGTGTCGCGACCCGAATCCCCGACTTGACCCAGTTGGCGGATCCAAGCCGGAGCCCGGTTTACTCCGACATTTTCAATTAAAACATTTTGTTTAGTTTTATTAAATTTTTATTTTCAAAAGTGTCGCGACCCAAATCTCCGACTTGACCCGGTTGGCGGATCCAAGCTGGAGCCCGGTTTACTCCGACATTTTCAATTATCTTCCAAAACATTTTGCTTGTGTTATTCCATTTTAGACTTTTTAATTACGCGAAAGTACTTCTTTTCGGGCAATCCCATAAACACTTAAAAATTCAAAAGACCCATAACATTCACATTTAACAAAATGAATTTACCAAAATAATGCCTTTATACAATATATGTGCAATGTAAAAGATACTTATACAAATACTCTTTTCAATACCGTTGTTTCGCTTTTCGGCTTGTGATTTCACATATGACTATAGAATTGACATTCATGACAAGATTCCGCTTGTTGAACTCGTCTGCTTGTCGCTCAAGAGTAATGTGATTGCATTCAATATCACCGCCTCAATATATGACTATAGAATTCGATATTCACGATAGATTCAAATATTAACCCGTCTGCTTGTCATTCAAGATAATGCATTTCGCGATTTAACAATATGATTAACTTTGACTATAGAATTGACATTCACGACAGATTCAGTTGTTGAATCCGCCTCGCTTGTCATTCGCAGCAACATGATCTCACACAATATCACCGCCCTCACATATAGCTATAATTGTACATTCACGACATTCGCTTGTCAACTCGTCTGCTTCATTATTCAAAGAGCAATGTGATTTCGCATTTAATAAAGATGATTCACTTTGACTATAGAATTGACATTCACGGCGCATTCAGCTTGTTGAACTCGTCTGCTTGTCATTCAAAGAGCAATGTGATTCTCAGCCTAACAAAGATGATTCACTTATCAGAACGGACATTCACGATGTATCTCCGCCATCGAACTCGTCTGCTTGTCATTCAAGAGCAATGTGATTCACATTCATTATCACCGTTTCACATATGGCTATAGAATTACATTCACTACAGATTCGGGCCATAACTCGCCCGTTTGTCATTCGCATACGTGATTAACAAGATGATTCACTTTGACTATAGAATTGACATTCACGATAAATTCATTTGTCAGTCACTGCTTGTCATTCAAGAGCAATGTGATCTCACATTCAATATCACCGTCTCACATATATTATAGAATTTGATATCCACATTCAGCTTGTTGAATCCCGTCTGCTTGTCATTCTGGTGAAAGCAATGTGATTTCAAGACCAATAATTACTAAGTATCTTCAAGGACGAATCCGCCTGGTTAATCCTGTCATGTTGGTCATTCAATAGAAATGTGATTTCACATTCAATATTTACGATTACCTTCATGACGAATTCAGTTGGTGAATCCCGTCATGTTGGTCATTCAATGATACCTTTCAAATCAATTTACTTTCATGCAGTAATTTCACTTATAGTTCAATTCAATATATATATATATATATATATATATATATTTATTTCACAAATAGCATTCATAACTTATCACAATCATATTCTGTCTTCATATCATTTATGTAAGACAAACATTTAGAATAACAATAATTCAAATCAATATATATATATACTTATATATATTTCACAATTAGCATTCATAACCGATCATAATCACATTCCTGGTTTTCATATCATTTATTACCTTTTTTCAAGTTATATGTGATAATAATCATATATAACTTTAACCACATTATGTGTTCATGATATTTCCCTTCATATTCATATTCATGTTTCACCCGCTTTTCATTTTCCATATCACATTCATATATTTCAGAACACATTTATACATGTTTCATTTTCTATATTTTCCTTGTTTCATGCCTATCACACATGGCACTTCATATACTTGTAAAGTATGATGTCTATGAAATCATACCTCATTCATGTATTCTTATTCCTCTACGAGTCTACTTTACTTAGAAATTGGAATCATTTCAATCGGATCATCCAAACTAAAGTTATGGCATTTTCATGCCAACTAGTCAATTTACCGATATTACACTTGGGACAGTTTGTAATACTCATTTTCCAGTGTCTTGACTCCATATTTGACACTTGTTCTTTATACTCCTTTAAAGCTAAGGTGCTAAGGGATCTTCTTCAATTGGAATCACCCAAATCGGAGCACCGAAACTCGAGTTATGTCCTAAACAACCCTACCATCATGTTCAAAAACAGAACTGTAAATTTGGCTTGAACATGGCCCCACTTTGAGTGAATTTTTGGGCCACTTAGAATCAGAATTTGACGATGTAATTTATTTCCTGGATGTTTGGTTTTCCTTGAAGTCTAGTTTAATTATCCACTTGAATCACTAAATCGATAAGAAATGAGCAATTTTTATGGCTAAATACGAAAACTTATCAAAATAGAGAGTGTATCATGACATGTTCATTACGTACCTAAGATGTGTCTCTGGCTTCCGAGGGGGTACCGTACATGTTCAAGGTGTACCGGTACATGTCACCCGAAAATGCCCAGAATGTGTTTTTCTCCCATTTTTCCATATGTTGATACCCAAATCAACCCAATACTCCATAAACACGTCACATCTCACTCCAAATTCATCTTATAATCTCTTTCTACTCAAATTATCATTCAATACATGCCTTCTTTCAAAACCTTTCATGATTTTCTCCAAACAATTTGATAGGGTCATGACCCATACACATACCAAATAATAAAAATTTGTTAGGCTTGTTCTAACCCAAACTCCTTTTACTTTTGCAATTAAACCATGAATCCAACCTCAAAGTGGAGGATTTCCATGTTTTCTCGCGCCATTCGGGGTTTCACCCACCTTACTCAATAACTTTGGGTTAGGGATGAAATCCTATCAAAACCCTAGAAAGAAATCAAATACCAACAAGAAACCCATGTTGGGATGAACTTTTATCAAACCCTAGGTTTGGGCAAGCTACTAATCAAGCAATTGTATGGAAATTCATACAAGAATTCATAGGTCCATACAAAAATCCAAAGTTCCATACCTTTGAATCTTCTTTGAACTCTTTCTTCTTCTCTTCCTCTTCCTCTTCTTCTTCTTCTCCCCTTCTCCTCTCTTCATTCACGTTTTTTTTTTTTTTGTTCTCCAAAATGAGACCAAATTTGGTCTTAAATCCCATTTTTAAGCTATGGCCATGTTTGGCCAAGTCAAAACCCATTTTTGCTTTTAAGTTTCTCTAATTGCATCTGTCCCCCCCATTTCTCTCTCTTATTTATATTCCAACTTTCTCAAATCTCATAATGGCATATAAATTTCCTTGATTTGTGCCTTATGTCCTTATGGTAAATGACTAATTTAATTCGTTCCTAATATTCTTTTCTGCCCTCGCTTTATTTCCTAAAATTCATATTTAGTTTATAATATACCCTAAACAAGTCCTAAACTGTAGGGTATATTTCGGGTGTTAAGCAAATACTAACAGTCATAAACAACTCGAATAATATAAATTACGACCTTTAATCCATGCAATCGCGATACGTTTCAACAACACCCTAGAGCATGGATTCGTAACATACCGAATGTGAGTACAATAAAATATTTAATCTATAAAACACGTTATCTTTATCCTAAAAGAAGCAAATACAAAAGTAGGTTTCTTCTTCAAGATCTAACTCATCACGCTTCCGATTCGCGTCTGCTCGCACGATTCGATACTCGAATTTCCGGGTCCCCTTGTTTTTAATGATGGAGAGATGAAAACTCGCTACCGACGCCATGATGCAGCCAGAAAGGCCGCGATCGCTGGAAACGCCGCGCGACGCTGCCGCTTGTTGACTTATTCTTGCTGAACGCCCGACGCCCCGGGCCATCACGACGCTGGGACGCCGCTAATGCTCCAAACAAATCTTTATGCACTCCCATCCTCTCGCCCAAAATGCTTCGAAACTCCCGCTGCAGTCACACACAATACAAAAATCATATGTCGCCATAGAAATACTTAATTAATCAGAAATAAAGCTAAGACAATAAGACAACATGGTATGGCATGAGTGTTTTAGGCACTCATCACCCAGACAGTCATTTTACCGGCGCCTATCCCAAGCTTTTGTATTTGACCAACTAGGAAGTGATCTGCGCCGGGCCGGGATGTGTCATTTTACTCCAGCCATCCCGGGTTTTGTGATTCGACCAACTAGAAGTGATCTAAGCTGGGTCGGACATGTCATTTTACCGCGCCTATCCTGCTTTTTATTTGACCACCCAGGAAGTGATCTATGTCAGTCGGACAGTCATTTTACTAGGCCAGGTGGCTGTATTCAATTGCCTATGGGTGATCTAAGCCGTGGTCGACATGTCATTTTACTACGCCATCCGGGCTTTTGTATTTGACCAGCTAGAAGTGATTTAAGCTGGGCCGGACATGTCATTTTATTGCACCATCCGGGCTTTTGTATTTAACCAAATTAGAAGGATCTAAGTCAATACTCTATTGTGTCATTTTACTACAACTATTCGAAGCTTTAGAGTTGACCGCCTATGAGTGAACTAAGTCGGGTCGGGATGTCATTTTAACAAGGTCATCCGTGCTTTTGTATTTGACTTCGCCTAGAAGTGATCTATGTCATCGGGACAGTCATTTTACTGTCATCCGCTTGAAGTTGGACCCCTGTGATAATGAAGAATATAAAGACATAGAGTCAAAGATAATGATATGCTTTTATTGATAACACCTTCTCGTGCACAGACCTCACATTCTAGGTACAAGGGAAACCTTATTATGTTTTATCTATAACAGAGGACCCGCTTCACCTACTCACTACATAAGGTCCTTCCCAGTTAGGTTAGAATTTTCTTGCAGTGGGGTCTACAGTATTTTTGAAAACTTTCCTCAAGACCAGATCGCCCTACCGAAACACTCGAGGCTTAACCCGTCTGTTATAAGAGTTTGCCAAGCGACGCTGGTAGGAGGTTATGCGGATTGTTGCGTTTCGGGCCGCTTCATCACCATGTCTAACTCCCCGGGCTATTGATTCCGCATTTTCCGACCAGGTAGTCGTTTCTGATGGTGGGCGTGCCAATTTCTGGGGATAACTGGCCCAACACCCGTAGGCAGGCAACCGAGATCGCTAGCTTTCATGAGTTCCCAGGCCCAGAGCACCTCGGTTCTTCTACCCATTTCCTCAGTGTAGCTCCAACCGCTTTTCAAGGCAACAACGTGGTTTTGCCGCAGGCTTCTGCCGCTATCGCTTTCTGAGGATACCGAGGAGCAGGGGCCTTATCTTCACCTCGCAAAAGTCCCAGATTCCTAATACAACCGCGGTCTGCTATCTGAACACGATCGACTCGGATGCCGAACCCAGACAATGTTTTTCCGCATAAACCGAGTAACATCTCTATCTTTGATTTGACGAAAGCGCTTCACTTCTATCCATTTATCAAATAACGGCATACCAATAATAGTTTCTGAGTCGGCATAAAGGGCGCTCAATAATCCCCCATTGAGCGAATGGCCACGGGCTAGAGATGGAGACCAAGTCTTGTACCGGCGATTTCAAGATATGGGACATTCGCTGGCAAGGGTCACATTTCTTGACGTAATCGGCAGCGTCCGACTTCATAATTGGCCAATAATGTAACATCCCAAAATATACCCTAATAGTTTTCGGACATGTTTAGGGTTTAATGAAAGTTAAATATGAATTTTTGGGAAATAAAGCAATAGACCCGGAAATTAATATGAGAGCAAAGGGTAAATATGTAATTTACTACTTGAGGACCTAGTGGTCACAAAAGGGTAGCTCGACTTAGGGCTAATGTATGAAATGCTTGAAAATGAAATGCAAATAGAAGGAGTTATGTGCTTAAAGGCAATTAGAGAGACTTAAAACCAAAAATGGGTTTTATTTATCTTGGCCAAACATGGCCTTAACTCAAAAATATGGATAAGAGCAATTGGTCTCTCATTTTTTAGAGACCAAAAACGTAGGGAAGAGAAAGGAAGAGGAAAAGAGAGAAGAAGAGGAAGAGGAAGAGAAGAAGAGGAAGAGGAAGAGAAGAAGAAGAGAAGAGAAGAAGAAAGGAAGATTCAAAGGTATGGAAATTATGAATTTTGTATAAAATCTAACAATTAGTATGGAACTTTGTATAGATTTGTATGGATACATGTTTGTGGGTTATGGGTTGTAAGAAACCTAAACCTAGAATGAATTCTTATGGGATCAAGAGTATGGAATCCTCCCTGAGGTAGATTCGTGCCAAGTTCAAGTAATGGAGTTGGGGTTAGAACAAACCCTAACTAATCCTTGTGTTTGGTTTGTGTATGAGTTATGACCCATATTAGAGTTGTTTTGGGAGTGATTCATGAAAGGATTTTGAAGAAATATATGTATTGAAAGATGATTTGAGTAGAATTGAGGTTACAAGATGAATATGGAGTGGTTTTGATGTGTATATTGATTATTGAGTTGATTTGGGTAGCAAAATATGGAAAAAAAAAGAAGAGAAAAACCACCATTTCGGAAACAGGTACTGCACTATAAGCATTTTCATTCGACTGGTACAAAAATTCTGTGATCGGCATTCAATGCTCTATTTCAGACCAATGTTCGTATTTTGGACATAACTTGGTCATTTCTTATCTGATTTGAGTTATTCAAGTTGCTGGTTAAACTAGACTTCAAGGAAAACAAAACACCCTAGTCAGGTAATTTTCAAATTCTCAATTCTGCAGACCAAAATTCAATTCTCAAAGTCGACTATGCTCGCCACTCGTCTCCGTTTTGAGCATAGAGTAGTCCCGGTTGTTTAGGGCATATCTTGAGTTTCAGTGCTTCGATTTGGGTGATTCCAGTTGGAGAAGAACCCTTAGCACCTTAGCTTCAAAGGAGTACAAAGAACTAGTGTCGGGTATGGAGTTATGACCCCTGAAAATTTAGTATTTCAAACTGCTCCTAGTGTAAAATGGGCAAAATGACTAGTTTGGCATGAAAATGTCATAACTTGAGTTTGGACGATTCAATTGGAATGATTCCAATTTCTGAGTAAAGTAGATTCATAGAGGAACAAGAATACATGAATGATGTGTGAATACATAGGTGTCATACCGTACGAGTACATAAAATTCCATATGCAATAGACATGAGACAGGAAAAATATAGGAAATGCAATATGTATAGATGTGTTCATGAAACATGAATATGATATGAAATATGAAAACGAACTGAAACATGAACATAAACATGAAAGAAAATATATCATGAACACATAATGTGATTAATTTATATATGATTATTATCATATAACTTAAAAGATAATCGAATGATATGAAAATACAATAACTGAATGAGTGCAATGCTCGACGTGTTGCACTCTCGCGTTATCGCAAGATTGCTACGTGGCAGCACGCCTAATTTGCCTGATGTTAAATCACATGGCTAACAATGACAAATGTGATAGGATTCAACAACTGAATCTGTCGTGAATGTCGACTTCTATAGCCATATGTGAGATTGCAATATTGAATGTGAGATCACATTATTACCGAATGACAAATGTGACAGTGATTCAACAAATCGGAATTCTGGTCGTGGAATGCCGACTTTATAGCCGCTGTGAGATTGCAATTTTGAATGTGAGATCACATGCTTCAGCGACGACAAATGTGACGTGGATTCAACAACCGACCGCCGAATGCCGACTTCTATGGCTATGCGTGAAATCACAAACTGAAACACGAAAAAAAGAAAGAAAATGATTAGAGAAGAGTATTTGAACAAGAATAAGATCTGTAAGACAAGTATATGCTCTGTAATACAAGTATAAGTTCCGTAAGACAAGTATATGCTCCGTAATACAAGTATAAGATCCGAAATACAAGAATAAGCTCCGAAATACAAGTATAAGATCTGTAAGACAAGTATAAGATCCGTAATACAAGTATAAGATCCGAAATACAAGAATAAGCTCAGTATCGCATACGAGGAAATCTATATAAGTATGAGTCCTACGGGAGATAAGTATAAGTATGTGTCCTACAGGAGATAAGTATAAATAGGTGTCCTATGAGATCGACAAGAATAAGTCCGCCATAAGTGTAAGTTCCCGAAAGTAAGTATAAGATTGTTATAAGTATAAGTTCAGCATCAGATACGAGAGATCTGAACAAGCATAAGTTGGTTACAAGGATAATTATGTATGTAAATGTGCTATATGAATTCATGAAGATTCTGATATATGTTACTGTTATATGGTTATTATGATTCAGTATAAGTGCATGTGTTTCTGTATAAGTCATCTATTTCCCACTAAGAGTAAAGCTTAGCACGGGTTTTTAATCCGTGTAGGTACAAAGGAGGACATCTGCGATCTTCCGCATACAGCTGGGCCAACACACTAGTAGGGGTTCATCGCGCAGTTCCAAGGCCTGAATAACATGTAATTGAAATGTAAAGTGGTTTTGTATATGTTGGGACTCGATTATATGTGTATAGATTTTGATGGACACCACTGGTGGTAGTTCTTTTGTGTATGTAAATGATTTTGTTATTACGAAATTGTTTGTACCTGGTACAAAGTTCGGCTGCGAGAAAA